>OY992892.1:23413463-23458463 GCA_963921405.1 Cepaea hortensis | reverse complement strand
ATATATCAAATCTGTTCTGTACTTCTGTGTTGAATTTGTTTTGTATTTCCTTGTCATTACTCAATGTACACAAATCATATTTAGTGTTTCCTGTTATATACTTGACTTTCTTCAACTTTATCCTCAATGTTCCTGTAAGTAATATGTGGTCACTATAACAATCAGCACTGGGAACTGTTTTTGCTACTGTTAACGCGTTTCTAAATTTTCTGCTAATCAGAATGTAGTCAATCTGGTTTCTGAGGAAAATGCAAAGAATACCATGGACAAACCAATGACCAAGTACTACAGGAGACAAATGAACATCGTAAACTGATTAGAGAAATTAGACGTAGACAGTCAAAATATTTTGGACATGTTATGAGAAGAAATGGATTGGAGAACTTAGTGACAACTGGCAAGATCGAGGGGAACAGACCAAGAGGAAGACCGAGAGGAAAATACCTGGATGGCTTGGCCACATGGCATGGACGAGACAGGAACACTGAGCTGATCCACGACACTGGTGATCGAGTGAAATGGCGAGTCATGACCGCCCACCTTTTCCGGCATGGCACATGATATATATATATATATATATATATATATATATATATATATATATATATATATATATATATATATATATATGCGGCAGAGTAATTATATGTTGCTTGCACACAATAAATAATGTATGAACTTTTAGATAGGACTGAATCGTAATCGTAATGTGTGAGTAGGTACGTTTCATGTTTGTTCAGATATAAATCATCTTCGTCCAGTGAATTAGCAATACTTAACTGATCCTGTCAACGCTATCAAATACTCAAGGATGTTCTATTGTGCTCTATATTTCAGATACAAAACAAGACCGTTGCACTCCTAGAAACACGACTGCAATATGGACATTCGATTTCTTGCAAGATCATCCTGTTTGGCGTTCTACATTCTTTTCGTATCTTTAACAAAATCTGCACTTGTATCAACGGGGCAGTTTTCGCCCACTTTGTACGATGTAAATGGCCGCCACGGATCAGAGAAGCTGCTGAGTGCCTCTGCAAGAAAAGGGATTAAAGCTTTAGGCAATGCCACGGATATCTTTCAGTTTGAAGGCTCCCATATACAGCATAATCTGCCCTTAGGTAGTGCACGTACAACAACGGGCTTGCAGCTACAAGGAATACCAAGTGAAAATATCTGGGCATACCGAAATACCAGGTCTACAGATTTATCTTCCTGGGGTAAACGCTTTCAAGACGGCAGTGGCTTGACAAATGAAATGGACAACATACCCATTAACATAGGCGACGAGAAAAAATGGACTCATTTCAGTTCATGGGGCAAAAGAAACATACAAAACACCTTCGACGGTATTACTGACAAGAGATGGAAAGACATATCTGTATGGGGAAAACGAGATGGCCATGACAACACCAAAAAATGGAAAGAAATGTCTGTCTGGGGAAAAAGGGGCGATATATATAATACAAAGAAATGGAAAGAAATGCCTGTATGGGGAAAGAGGGACGATATAGATAATATAAATAAGTGGAAAGAGATGTTTGTGTTGGGAAAGATGGACGATATAGATAGTACAAAGAAATGGAAAGAAATGTCTGTATGGGGAAAGAGGGACGATATAGATAATATGAAGAAATGGAAAGAAATGTCTGTATGGGGAAAAAGGGACGATGTAGAGAATATGAAGAAATGGAAAGAAATGTCTGTATGGGGAAAGAGGGATGATATAGATAATATGAAGAAATGGAAAGAGATGTCTGTATGGGGAAAGAGGGACGATATAGATAATATGAAGAAATGGAAAGAGATGTCTGTATGGGGAAAAAGGGACGATATAGAGAATATGAAGAAATGGAAAGAGATGCCTGTGTGGGGGAAGAGGAACAATATAGAGAATATAAAGAAATGGAAAGAAATGTCTGTATGGGGAAAGAGGGACGATATAGATAATATGAAGAAATGGAAAGAAATGTCTGTATGGGGAAAGAGGGACGATATAGATAATATGAAGAAATGGAAAGAAATGTCTGTATGGGGAAAAAGGGACGATATAGATAATATGAAGAAATGGAAAGAGATGCCTGTTTGGGGGAAGAGGAACAATATAGAGAATATAAAGAAATGGAAAGAAATGTCTGTATGGGGAAAGAGGGACGATATAGATAATATAAATAAGTGGAAAGAGATGTTTGTGTTGGGAAAGATGGACGATATAGATAGTACAAAGAAATGGAAAGAAATGTCCGTATGGGGAAAGAGGAACGATATAGATAATATGAAGAAATGGAAAGAAATGACTGTATGGGGAAAACGTAATTGGAATGTGAATAGAAATGATATAGATACGACCTTGTGGAGAAAGAGAGAACGAGCGAGTCTGGGGAAAAAGTGGAAGTCTTTAAGTGCTTGGGGAAAACGAGATCCAGTTTCTGAAGTTGAGAAAGAAAGGAAATACATGTCCTTGTGGAGCACTGGAGAAACCGACAATACAGGCTCTCCGAATAATGTCACTATAGGGCGTAAAGAAGATGTAATAAATACGAACAAAAAGTGGAAAGAGATGGCCGTTTGGGGGAAGAGAAGTAGTGAGGTGCCAGATGTTAGAAGACTTGATGAGCTGCCACTCTGGGGGAAAAGAACTTTTAGACGTATCCGCAACTGGCGTGATATGGACATGTGGGGTAAAAGGCCAAGCTGGAGCAAGACAGGATTCACAAGTTGGGGCAAGAGATCAACCAATATATACCCTTCCACATATTACCTGCATCAGCTGCAACCTATGACAGGTAGGTCTTTGAAATGAACATTTAATCATGTTTTCCAGATGTGACGTTGAAGTTACCCATTGGTCACTGACGTCCTGAAATAATATTTCCATATCGGACAATGAATCGAATCTGTTCTTTACCTCTACGTTGAAATTATCTGTTATTTCCTCACTCTTCGATGCCTGTAGATCAAATTGTGTGTTTCTTGGTGAATATTTGACTTTCTTTAATTTTATATGTAAATTGCTGAAGATTACTCTTTGGTCGCTGTAGCAGCCTGCGCTTGGTATAGTTTTTGCGACTTTTATGGCATTTCGAAATCTTCTATTGATGAGAATGTAATCAATATGATTTCTAATCTTATGATCAGGACTCCTCAATGTCCATAATCTCCTTGGGTGCTGTTGATACCAGGTGTTTCCAATAATCAGATCATGTTCTTTTGCCCACTGTACAAGTCTGCAACCTCTTTCATTCTGTTACCCTAGTCCATGCTTGCCTACTATGCATCCGTCCTGTTCATTTCAAACTTTGGCATTCAAGTCACCCATTATGATATTTACTTCAGAATTCTTGCATTTATGGAAGGCTTTCTCTAAATCATGATAAAATTCATCAATGCTGTCATCACTACTGTCTGCTGTTGATGCATAAACTTGTATGACGTTAACATCAAAAGGTCTTCCACTCAACTTCACTAGTAACACTCTGTCTGATACAGTTCAATATCTTGTGATCGATTTTGCTCTCTCTGTATCCATTATAATTGCTACTCCTCGCTGTTGTTTCTCTCCACCAGAATAGATTATTCTATATTCGTCAGATGTTATAATGCCCATTCTTGTCCATCTGAGGTCTCACATATACCTAACAATATACCTAATTTAATCTTCTCATTTCACTCTTAATTTTATCAAATTGTCCATCCCCACTCCAAGTTCCTACTTTCAATGTTGATATTCTTTTGCACTCAGTCGCCTGCTGACGGTCTGGAGTCACCTGGTGCACATGACTACCCCTGTGATCCTCTGTCTACCATCGTGAAATTGGAGACCATAACCTACAACTATCTGTTGGCTGCTCTTCAACTTCATCCACCATCTGCACCCATGGCCTCACGCAACTATGGTCGGGGGGCTAAGCGGGTACTCCACCTTGCCCAGGGGATGTAAATAAGAAAGGGGATTAATATTATTGTCAGTTCTCGTGAAAATATTAAGCAGGGTCTTTGTGGAGAGATTAATAGATGTTACTTAAAACAACTAAGAGATGATTAAATACGCTTTCGATCAAATAGATCTTGCATTGACCAGTATGGCGATAGATCCCACAGAAAACCATTAACATAATAACCGCAACATATGAACGTAAACTTGCCAAGAAATCACAAACAGCTAAAAAAAATGCTGGGTTTGACTGCGGCTTCCTGTAAATGATATGACACTAACTTTAACATGTGGGGAAAAAAAATAACAGATGCATTTGAAATAAAAATAGGAGTGCGGCAAGGATTATTAAGACACCATAACTACCATCAGAAATTGAAGCCAATTGATTATGACAAGGCAACTTGAGGATGTGTAACTCGCCGATGATGCTGACTTCCTGTGACAGTCGAAATGAGATGCAAGATAAACTAAACACTCATGTGAAAACGCATAGGGAACGACATAGATGATGATATTAAACCTTCATGTATTCATAATTCATATAATATTCATAACAAGAAACAGGGCGTTAAAGTGCTACATAGAACCTGTACTTTTGTATGGATGTGAGGCGTGTACAATGAGCAGTCAGGGCGAAAAACAGCTGATGGCTGTGGAGATGTGGTTTCTGAGAGGGGTGCAGGGAATACCATGGACAGACAGAGACACCAGTGAACAAGTCCTTCAAGAAACAAATGAAGATCGTAAACTGATTAGAGTCTTTAGACGTAGACAGTCAAAAATTGTTGGGCATGTTATGAGAAGAAATGACTTGGAGAACTTGGTGACAACTGGCAAGATTGGAGGGAAGGGGAAGACCGAGCAGTAAATACCTGGATGGCTTGGCTACGTGGCATGGTCGAGACAGAAACAAGGAGCAGATCCACGACTCTGATGATCGAGTGATATGGCAGAACATGACCACCCACGCTTATCGGCATGGCACATGATGAATGGATGATATTCATAATGACGTTTGAAGGGGAATGAATAAGAAGAGAAAGAAACCAGCAAATGACAACCCAATGTCCCTTGATGACATCTCACGTCAGTAGACCGAACCGCACACATATTTACAATTGCGACACAGATTGAAGAGATAGATATATTGACATATACATACACAAGCCGATTAGCCTAATTCATACATAGTTTTAGCATTCCAGGTGCCAATTCTGGAGTCTCCTAGTTGAAAGAAAGTTAATCAGTGATCCCCACTCGTTGCAGCTTTCTGATCATCGCGTCATACCTCTTCTAGAAGAGCTTCCTGCCCTCTTGGTTGGCTGAATTATTCTGATTTCTTTATGTGACTTGTTCATGGTTGGATTGATTTTACAGCTAAATATGTTTACATGATATAATAGCCTGTCTTATGCAGAGTACTTCTTAGTGGCCTCTGACGACGTGTATGATAGGTATTACTATTCTTGGCTTCCTCTACGAACAGCGATGTCATTATCATAGCAACATAATGAATTCCTTTAGCTAAAATATACAATGCAAGGTCACGTGCTTGATTGTCAGTGTTAACCCATTCCTGAAAAAGAAATCTATCATGTCCTTTTGTTTGTATAATTATGGTTTACACACATCTATCGTAACCGCCTCTGTCAGTCTCAACAACCGCTGGTTATGAGTAGTAAACAGTACACTGCAAATCTCGTTGTCTGTCAAGAGCCTACTGTTTTTATAGATGGTGTTTGTCCATCAAGAATGATGATGACCATTCATTTCATTTAGTGGTGTTGAAAGTCTGCAGCCGTGAGTTCTAAGATCACCGGTAACGCCTACTTTGACTTGAACTGTTCTTTGACAATGTGGGCAAAGAATTCTGACATTCCGAGAGGAGGATCTCAAGTGGTTTTTCTGTGCAATCTTTTTGTCACAGCTCTTGCAGTCCTAATTGCTTCACAAGTGACTGCACCCTTGCGTAATGATGTGAGCCAAGAATTTCGGTCTTTTTCAGCAGTATCCCAAATGTTATGATGAATTCCAAAAGCCTATAGTGAGATCTTCAGAGTGGCTTTAAATTGTTTCCTCTGGCCACTTTGGAAGAGTTTACCACAAGCGCAGCTCGCCGTAAAAAAAATATTTTACAGATCCTATATTCCTATAAAAGATATACGTTCTTTTCTATTGGCGGGTGTAATCAGCGTCACCGAATTTTGTTGTGTTGTTTCCTTATTTATTTTGAAATAATTGCTACTAGCCAGTACTAACTGTACTGGCATTTACATTTAAATTCAAATATGCAGTTACATTACTGACGGTGGAACGCCATGACTTTAATATCTGAAGCTCTGTTTCTTCCCAGAACCGTTAAAGTGCAAGCTAGAATGAGGCCTAGATAGCTATGTATTTCCAGTCCCTCCATTTGGCGGCTGGATTGTCTTAGAACGGTAAATTTGATATTGGCAGTAGTAGTTTCTTTGATGCAGGTGTCCAATGTCTAAATTCCTCAAATTTAGCTATCCAATGTCTAATTCCTCCAAAATAAGTATCCAATGTCTAATTCCTTCATTTTAAGTGTTCAATGTCTAATCTTTCCAGTGTAGATAACCAATGTTTAATCCTCCTGTGAAGATAACCAGTGTCTAATTACCCAGTGTAGGTGTCTATGTCCTCCCATATAGATGGCCAATGTCTAATTTCTCCAATATAAGTGTCCAATGTCTAATTTCTCCAGTATAAGTGTCCAATGTTTGATTTATCCAATATAAGTGTACAATGTCTATTTTCTCAAATAAAAGTGTCCAATGTCTAATATCTCCAATAAAAGTGTACAATGTCTATTTTCTGCAATATACGTGTCCAATGTCTAATTTCTCGAGTATAAGTGTCCAATGTCTAATTTCTCCAATATAAGTGTCCGGTGTCTAATTTCTCCAATATAAGTGCCCAGCGTCTAATTTCTCCAATATAAGTGTCAAATGCCTAATTTCTCCAATATAAGTGTACAGTGTCTAATTTCTCCAATATAAGTGTCCAATGTCTAATTGCTCCAGTATAAGTTTCCAATGTCTATGAATTGGAAACAAATAGGTATATTAAGCTCCTGCGAGAAGAAACGTACTAAACACAAACACATTGCACATACCTTATAAGGAGATCCATCTTCTTCTTCTTCTTCTTCAGCGTTCCGAGCCATTGAGGTTCTTTGCTGCAGATACAATCCGTCTCCATTCGTCTCTCTGGTGGACCTTCTCTTGCCAGTCGTTGATTCCAAGTGCTTGTAGGTCTGTATATGCACTATCTTTCCACCGCCTTCTTGGTCTACCTCGGGGTCTACGGTCATTTATTTCCTGAGTGTAAGCGAGTTTTGTTTCCCTATTATCTTCCATTCTTTCTATATGCCCCAGCCATTGTAGTATATTAGCCTTCATGATACCAGTGATTAGCGGGGACTTAAACAGATCATAAATGTCTTTGTTACTTCTTCTTTTCCACTCTCCACTTTGTGTATCCCTAATGGGTCCAAAGATGCGTCTTAAAATTTCGTTCTCAAAAGTTTGTAACAAGGCTTCGTCTCCTTTCGTTGTACTCCAGGTTTCAGAGCCATACAGCACAACTGGTCTGATCAGTGTTTTGTATATTGTGATTTTGATGTTACGAGATAGCGCCTTTGATTTTAGTAGATGTTGTAGTGCATAGTATATCTTATTTCCAAAGTTGATTCTAGTTTGTATTTCTTCCCTTATGATGTTGGAGCAGTTGAAGATTGTACCCAGGTATTTGTATGTTTCCGTTCTTTTAATGGTCATATTATCTATTTGGAGATCCATCGTATACCGGAATACAGGTGAAAATCCAAAATCAGAAGTAATCAATAAATATATAAAATGAATAATAAAATAAAACACACACAAAAGCGTACAATACGACACACAGGACGGCCGACGTTTCGATTCTCAGAATCTTTGTCAATATTAGCTATCCAACACTGTCAACACTGTCAACACTGGACAATACAGATAGATAAACAACGAAATACAACAAAACAAAAAGCAAAAAGCACCACTAAACTGTTTCCATGTGGGAGCAGAAAAAAAAAAGTTGCAAAGGCACTCTTTGGCTGCAGAGTTTAGGTTTAGTAGGTTGCCAGGTAGGATTTCGGTCGCCAAAAATAGTCTAGATATGAAAATATAGGGGTGTGGAGACAGTTAGGTATGAATATATAATGGGGGGGGGGGGGGGGGGGGCGGGTGGCGGTGGGGGAACAGCATAGTGATACACAGTGTAGACAGTTGGAGAAGATGGCACAGTTATACAGTGGCGTCCACAACAGTATTGATACCTGCTGGATGGACGCATCTCAGAGAGTTGATTAATTGTCATTCAATTCTGAGCCTGATGGAGCTGTTGGAAAAACAGGGTTTCAAAGCAGTAACACATACATCGTCGACTCCATTATGGTTGGAGGAATTAACATGGTTGGGGACATGTTTGTCAGCGCCCTGAGGTGTTCTCTAAAACGGTCAGCAAGGCGTCTGCCAATTTGGCCAATGTATTTCATGTCACATCGTTTGCAGATAATGACATATATCAGATTGCGGGATGTACAAGTAAAAGAATCCTTTAAGGAGAAGGGCCTAGTGGGAATGTAATCGCCGGTGTCTGAACAACGTATGGGCATGTCAGACAGTTCTTACAGTGGCATTGGAATGTGCCCACAGATGAAGTGACCGTAGGGAGGCGACTATGCACAAGGTTGTCTCTGAGGCTCTGGTTTCGGCGGAAAATTACCCTAGGGCCAATTGAGAATACCTCACGAGTGGTTGGATCGGATTCCAGGATAGACCAGTGTCGGAGGAAAATATGCTTGATGGCATAGGCATGGGGATGGAAGGTGAGGATAAGCTTAGGTTCAATGTTAGGAGGTCGTGTTTGTTTGACCAGGGACATTTCCCGCGAGATTTGGGTTATGCGACAGAAAGCTGTGGACAAGACGTTCTCTAGGTAGGACCGTCTGCGGAAAAAGTCAAGCATTTCATTGCTTTCTCGAGGAAGTCATCATCATCCTGACAGATAAGACGAAGGCGGGGTAGCTGGGAGTATGGGGTGGAATCTTAATAAACCTGACGCTACATCGATGACGGCATCGGTCTCACTGACATGACAGAGGCGGAACTGAACCGCTTCATTAATTATGTCCAGAACTTCCATCCATCGATCACATTCACCACATAAATTTCCACCAACTCTGTCAATTTCCTTGACACCACTGTCAAATTAAACCCTACAGGCCTCACGACTTCTGTGTACTACAAACCTACGGATGCTCACGGTTTCCTCCTGTACAGCTCATCCCACCCCAAAAGCTGCAAAGATTCAATCCCATACTCCCAGCTACTCCGAATTCGTCGTATCTGTCAGGATGATGATGACTTCCTCGAGAAAGCCATGAAATGCTTGACTTTTTCCGCAGTCGGTCCTAACCAGAGAACGTCTTGTCCACAGCTTTCTGTCGCATAACCCAAATCTCGCGGGAAATGTCCCTGGTCAAACAAACACGACCTCCTAACATTGAACCTAAGCTTATCCTCACCTTCCATCCCCATGCCTATGCCATCAAGCGCATTTTCCTCCGATACTGGTCTATCCTGAAATCCGATCCAACCACTCGGGAGGTATTCTCAAATGGCCCTAGGGTAATTTTCCGCCGAATCCAGAGCCTCAGAGACCACCTTGTGCATAGTCGCCTCCCCACGGTCACTTCATCTGTGGGCACATTCGATTGCCACCGTAAGAACTGTCTGACATGCTCATATGTTGTTCAGACACCGGCGATTACATTCCCCCTAGGCACCTTCTCCATGAAGAATTCTTTTACTTATACATTCCGCAATCTGATATATGTCATTATCTGCAAACGATGTGGCATGAAATACATTGGCCAAATTGGCAGACGCCTTGCTTACCGTTTTAGAGAACACATCAGAGACATTACTCAGGGCGCTGTCAAACCTGTTCCCAACCATTTTAATTCCTCCAACCATAATGGAGTCGACGATGTATGTGTCACTGCTTTGAAACCCTGTTTTTCCAACAGCTCCATCAGGCTCAGAATTGAATGACAATTAATCAACTCTCTGGGATGCGTCCATCCAGCAGGTATCAATACTGTTGTGGACGCCACTGTATAACTGTGCCATCTTCTCCAACTGTCTACACTGTGTATCACTATGCTGTTCCCCCACCGCCACCCCCCCCCCACCACCCATTATATATTCATACCCAACTGTCTCCACACCCCTATATTTTCATATCTAGACTATTTTTGGCGACCGAAATCCTACCTGGCAACCAACTATACCTAAACTCTGCAGCAAAAGAGTGCCTTTGCAACTGGCAAAGCCGCCTTTTTCTGCTCCCACATGGAAACAGTTTAGTGGTGTTTTTTGCTTTTTGTTTTGTTGTATTTCGTTGTTTATCTATCTGTGTTGTCCTGTCCTTGACAAAGATTCTGAGAATCGAAACGTCGGCAGCCTGTGTGTCGTATTGTACGCTTTTGTGTGTGTTTATTTTATTATTCATTTTATATATTTATTGATTACTTTTGATTTTGGATTTTCACCTGTATTCCGGTATACGATGGATCTCCTTATAATGTATGTGAAATGTGTTTGTATTTAGTACGTTTCTTCTCGCAGGAGCTTAATATACCTATTTGTTTCCAATTCATATCGTTATATCCTGCTGCAGCGGCTGCTTTTTTCTTCTATTCCAATGTCTAATTCCTCCAAAATAAGTGTCCAATTCCTAATTTCCAGTGTCTAATTTCTCCAATATAAGTGTCCACTGTCTAATTTCTCCAATATAAGTGTACACTGTCTAATTTCTCCAATATAAGTGTCCAATGTCTAATTTCTCGATTATGAGTGTCCAATGTCTAATTTCTCCATTATGAGTGTCCAATGTCTAATTGCCCCAATATAAGTGCCCAATGTCTAATTCCTCCAATATAAGTGGCCAATGTCTAATTTATCTAGTCTAGATGTCCAATGTCTAATTTCTCTAGCTTATGTGGCCAGTGTCTAATTTCCCCAGTCCAGGTGTCCAATGTCTAATTCTTTAAGTGTAGTTGCCCACTGTCTACTTCCACCAGTATAAGAGGCCAATATCTAATTCCTTCAGTATAGGTGACCAATGTATAATTCCTCCAGTGTAGGTATCCAATGTCAAATTCCTCCAGTGTAGGTGTCCAATGTCTAATTTCTCCAGTCTAGGTGTCCAATATATAATTCTTCCAATATAAGTGTCCAATGTCTAATTCCTCCAATGTAGGTGTCCAATGCCTAATTCCTCCAATATAAGTAACCAATGTCTAATTCCTACAGTGTAGGTGTCCGATATCCAATTCCCACAATATAGATGTCTAATGTCTAATTCCTAAAGTGTAGGTGTCCAATATATAATTCCTCTTGTGCTGATGTCCAATGTCTAATTCCTCTAGTATAGGTGTATGATGTCTAATTCCTCCAGTTTAGGTGTTCAATGTCTAATTCCTCTTGCGCAGGTGTCCAATTGTCGTAAGTTTCCCTTCTTACTTTAGTGTCGTCCTTGGAGTGATGGGAATCAACACCACATTTTTATTACCCCAATATTGTTGTCTTAGAGAAACCACCAGACTCCGTCCACAACACTCCATTAGTCTGTCGACACCTCTTTCTTACTCTCACTCACCCTTAGATCATGCCCCCTCTCACTCTTCCCCAACATAACATACTCCACAACTCTAGCTTTAACAAATAAATACAAAATAATTTATTAAGCAAAGAGTATAGGTGTGAGAAGTGTGTGTGTGTGTAATGTGTAGAATGTGTGTCGAATATTCTAGTGGGTGCAGACTTAGACCAAGTAGCTGAAGAGCCCAGCCCGATCATCCCAGAAAGGATCACACCACATCTTCATTCAGTCCACGATGACCTCACCAAGGCATGAATCCATCCTGCTAGATGTAGACTTCTACCGGTGGCTGTTTGATCACTCAAAAGAACTAGTCACAGTCTGACCCTGAATCCTGCCTGGATCACACACCGTTATTATATGTCCCTATTGTTCTGCGACTTATAACATCCTTGTCTAGTGAGGACACGAAAATACTGTTCTTTGAAATAAATGTACTTCCTGTCTCAAGTGTCTACTGTTCACACGACCATTGTTATAATAACTTCCTAATAAGTTCACACTGTTCTATTCCCATGTCATGTGGAAAAACCCAGTACCTAGTAGCCTTTCACCTGTCGTATGAAACATAATACTCACTGGACTTTCCCATGTGGTGTAAAAAAAAAATCACTTTCTATTGTTCTGTTCCCAAGTGATGTTTGAAACATTAATCTGACGATTGGTCCTTCTCCAAAATGATGTGGAGAAAACAATCTCTAGTAGTCTGTTAACGTGTGACGTTTAATAAACATTCTTACGATTGTTCCTTTAAACCCTTTTCATCATGGGCTAAGTGCAAACTTTGCTGACTAACTGCCCGCACTAAGGTCTCCATTCTCATTGACTTGAGTGACCTAAGGGAACCTGTAAAAGAGATAATAATACACTTGGTGAGAGCGTCTGTCCCTAACCTCCATTGGATGGGGGTAGGTTGACATCCTCACTCAGATACATGACAGTGAACCAACGCTGTCATGGGCATAGGAGTTCTTCACTCCGGTCTGCGGTGGGTTAAGATCAGGACAGAGCAAAATGCAAAGTGTAGACCCCCAGCAGACCTCACTGGAAGATCCCATCATTGCACACTCTCCCCATCCCCAATCTCCCCAAATATCACCCCACTACACAATTCTCACTAGCAGAGCTAATTCTCACTTCACTACTCTATTTTCAACTAGCAGCACCAATCATCACTTCATTACTCTAGCTAGTTTTACCGAGGCTACTGCTTATATTAATTAGGCTTAAATATACTCTCTACAATACCTTAAACACAACTGCATCAATCCTGGATGACATCTATAACTTGCCATTAAGGCATATGTTATTTAATGTTACTTAAATCTAACACAATAGATGCTCTCCAAATTTCCTAACTGCCTCACACAAAAAAACACGTCAAGCCTAGCCAATTTTCTGGTCTACACTAATGTACCCCAGTCTTGTTTATTCACAGGAGTGTTCCCGAGAGGTCTTTGATGTTCCGCGGTTGCCGCTCAAGGGCCCTAACTAAGTCCAAAATCTTAGCTCCCTTGTTCTTAATCAATGCAGGAGTTAACTTCTCCTGTCCTGACAGCTACAACAAGCCAGCGTGTTACAACCACGTGCTTTCAATTCCCCGACATATCTTCTGTCTCTCCAAGACTTCTCAAGGTCAGCGGTGTCTTTAATCTACCTGCCATTGGTTGTTAACAACTGCAGCTGTGCATTCAGACTTTCTTGGTTTTCTTGACATCTGATTGTAACCTTGAGTGAACTCATGACACCAATATCTAATTCCTCCAGTGTATGTGTCCAATGTCTAATTCCTCAAGTGTAGGTGTTCAATGTCTAATTCCTCCAATGTAGGTGTCCAATGTCTAATTCCTCCAGTGTAGGTGTCCAATGTCTAATTCCTCAAGTGTAGGTGTTCAATGTCTAATTCCTCCAATGTAGGTGTCCAATGTCTAATTCCTCCAGTGTAGGTGTTCAATGTCTAATTCCTCCAGTGTAGGTGTCCAACGTCTAATTCCTCCAGTGTAGGTGTCCAATGTCTAATTCCTCCAGTGTAGGTGTCCAATGTCTAATTCCTCCAATGTAGGTGTCCAATGTCTAATTCCTCCAGTGTAGTTGTTCAATGTCTAATTCCTCTAGTGTAGGTTTCCAATGTCTAATTCCTCCAATATAAGTAACCAATGTCTTATTCCTACAGTGTAGGTGTTCAATGTCTAATTCCTCCAATGTAGGAGTCCAATGTCTAATTCCTCCAGTGTAGGTGTCCAATGTCTAATTCCTCCAATATAAGTAACCAATGTCTAATTCCTCCAGTGTAGGTGTTTAATGTGTAATTCCTCCAGTGTAGGTGTCCAATGTCTAATTCCTCCAGTGTAGGTGTTCAATGTCTAATTCCTCCAGTGTAGGTGTCCAATGCCTAATTCCTCCAATATAAGTAACCAATGTCTTATTCCTACAGTGTAGGTGTCCGATGTCCAATTCCCACAATATAGATGTCTAATGTCTAATTCCTAAAGTGTAGGTGTCCAATATATAATTCCTCTTGTGCTGATGTCCAATGTCTAATTCCTCCAGAGTAGGTGTCCAATGTCTAATTCCTCCAATGTAGGTGTCCAATGTCTAATTCCTCCAGTGTAGGTGTTCAATGTCTAATTCCTCCAATGTAGGTGTCCAATGTCTAATTCCTCTAGTATAGGTGTTCAATGTCTAATTCCTCCAGTGTAGGTGTTCAATGTCTAATTCCTCCAGTGTAGGTGTCCAATGTCTAATTCCTACAGTGTAAGTGTCCAATGTCTAATTCCTCCAGTGTAAGTGTCCAATGTCTAATTCCTCCAGTGTAAATGTCCAATGTCTAATTCCTACAGTGTAAGTGTCCAATGTCTAATTCCTACAGTGTAAGTGTCCAATGTCTAATTCCTCCAGTGTAAGTGTCCAATGTCTAATTCCTCCAGTGTAAGTGTCCAATGTCTAATTCCTACAGTGTAAGTGTCCAATGTCTAATTCCTCCAGTGTAAATGTCCAATGTCTAATTCCTACAGTGTAAGTGTCCAATGTCTAATTCCTACAGTGTAAGTGTCCAATGTCTAATTCCTCCAGTGTAAGTGTCCAATGTCTAATTCCTCCAGTGTAAGTGTCCAATGTCTAATTCCTACAGTGTAAGTGTCCAATGTCTAATTCCTACAGTGTAAGTGTCCAATGTCTAATTCCTCCAGTGTAAGTGTCCAATGTCTAATTCCTCCAGTGTAAGTGTCCAATGTCTAATTCCTCCAGTGTAAGTGTCCAATGTCTAATTCCTACAGTGTAAGTGTCCAATGTCTAATTCCTCCAGTGTAAGTGTCCAATGTCTAATTCCTCCAGTGTAAGTGTCCAATGTCTAATTCCTACAGTGTAAGTGTCCAATGTCTAATTCCTCCAGTGTAATTGTCCAGAGTCTAATTCCTCCAGTGTAAGTGTCCAATGTCTAATTCCTCCAGTGTAAGTGTCCAATGTCTAATTCCTACAGTGTAAGTGTCCAATGTTTAATTCCTACAGTGTAAGTGTCCAATGTCTAATTCCTCCAGTGTAAGTGTCCAATGTCTAATTCCTCCACTGTAAGTGTCCAATGTATAATTCCTCCAGTGTATGTGCCAATGTATAATTCCTCCAGTGTATGTGCTAATGTCTAATTCCTCCAGTGTAGGTGTCCAATGTCTAATTCCTACAGTGTAGTTGTCCAATGTCTAATTCCTCCAGTGTAGGTGTCCAATGTCTAATTCCTCCAGTGCAGGTGTCCAATGTCTAATTCCTCCAGTGTAGGTGTCCAATGTCTAATTCCTCCAGTGTAGGTGTTCAATGTCTAATTCCTACAGTGTTGGTGTCCAATGTATAATTCCTCCAGTGTAGGTGTCCAATGTCTAATTCCTACAGTGTAGGTGTCCAATGTCTAATTCCTCCAGTGTAGGTGTTCAATGTCTAATTCCTCCAATGTAGGTGTCCAATGTCTAATTCCTCTAGTATAGGTGTTCAATGTCTAATTCCTCCAGTGTAGGTGTTCAATGTCTAATTCCTCCAGTGTAGGTGTCCAATGTCTAATTCCTACAGTGTAAGTGTCCAATGTCTAATTCCTCCAGTGTAAGTGTCCAATGTCTAATTCCTCCAGTGTAAATGTCCAATGTCTAATTCCTACAGTGTAAGTGTCCAATGTCTAATTCCTACAGTGTAAGTGTCCAATGTCTAATTCCTCCAGTGTAAGTGTCCAATGTCTAATTCCTCCAGTGTAAGTGTCCAATGTCTAATTCCTACAGTGTAAGTGTCCAATGTCTAATTCCTCCAGTGTAAATGTCCAATGTCTAATTCCTACAGTGTAAGTGTCCAATGTCTAATTCCTACAGTGTAAGTGTCCAATGTCTAATTCCTCCAGTGTAAGTGTCCAATGTCTAATTCCTCCAGTGTAAGTGTCCAATGTCTAATTCCTACAGTGTAAGTGTCCAATGTCTAATTCCTACAGTGTAAGTGTCCAATGTCTAATTCCTCCAGTGTAAGTGTCCAATGTCTAATTCCTCCAGTGTAAGTGTCCAATGTCTAATTCCTCCAGTGTAAGTGTCCAATGTCTAATTCCTACAGTGTAAGTGTCCAATGTCTAATTCCTCCAGTGTAAGTGTCCAATGTCTAATTCCTCCAGTGTAAGTGTCCAATGTCTAATTCCTACAGTGTAAGTGTCCAATGTCTAATTCCTCCAGTGTAATTGTCCAGAGTCTAATTCCTCCAGTGTAAGTGTCCAATGTCTAATTCCTCCAGTGTAAGTGTCCAATGTCTAATTCCTACAGTGTAAGTGTCCAATGTTTAATTCCTACAGTGTAAGTGTCCAATGTCTAATTCCTCCAGTGTAAGTGTCCAATGTCTAATTCCTCCACTGTAAGTGTCCAATGTATAATTCCTCCAGTGTATGTGCCAATGTATAATTCCTCCAGTGTATGTGCTAATGTCTAATTCCTCCAGTGTAGGTGTCCAATGTCTAATTCCTACAGTGTAGTTGTCCAATGTCTAATTCCTCCAGTGTAGGTGTCCAATGTCTAATTCCTCCAGTGCAGGTGTCCAATGTCTAATTCCTCCAGTGTAGGTGTCCAATGTCTAATTCCTCCAGTGTAGGTGTTCAATGTCTAATTCCTACAGTGTTGGTGTCCAATGTATAATTCCTCCAGTGTAGGTGTCCAATGTCTAATTCCTACAGTGTAGGTGTCCAATGTCTAATTCCTCCAGTGTATGTGTCCAATGTATAATTCCTCCAGTGTATGTGTCCAATGTATAATTCCTCCAGTGTAGGTGTCCAATGTCTAATTCCTCCATTGTATGTGTCCAATGTCTAATTCCTCCAGTGTAGATGTCCAATGTCTAATTCCTCCTGTGTAGGTGTCCAATGTCTAATTCCTCCAGTGTAGGTGTCCAATGTCTAATTCCTCCAGTGTAGGTGTCCAATGTCTAATTCCTCCAGTGTGGGTGTTTAATGTATAATTCCTCCAGTGTATGTGTCCAATGTCTAATTCCTCCAGTGTAGATGTCCAATGTCTAATTCCTCCTGTGTAGGTGTTCAATGTCTAATTCCTCTTGTGCAGGTGTCCAATGTCTAATTCCTCTAGTGTAGGTGTCCAATGTCTAATTTCTCCAATGTAGATGTCTAATGTCTAATTCCTCTAGTGTAGGTATCCAATAACAATTCTAAGTCTGGTTCTAAATCTTAATTTTCTTTGACTTTCACAAATTCCCTACTGCTAGGAAAGCTCCTCTTGCCTCCTGTATTCTTTGTTTTTCAACATGTTTATTTGTTACCCCTCTTTTTTTACATCGCTGCAGACATTTTTGTTTTTTTTCTCTACATTGACCTTCAGATGTAACTATGAATGAATGCAAAGAAGTCAGCAGTCAACTTGAGCTTGTTAACATCTACATTTAGTGTGTCCCCAAATAGAGCGCATGTAGATCACAGTGCTTGTCTTTGTTCCACCAGTAAAGGCCACATCTTAAGCTCCAATAATGTCACTGCACGTGCAAACATAAGACTGGCTGGCTGTCTGGCACGCTGCTCTGGACATGTTATGAGCAGACGGATGCGGTTTTGACGCCTGGGATCGTTGCTTGCCAAAGTGAGGAAGAGATTGGCCGCCTATTTCTCTTTGCTCTCAGATCTACCGAATTTGATGGCATTATTATTTCACAGACCTATATCAGGAAACTGCATGATGACAATGTATTTATTCGTATTATTACACAATAAACACACACATAATCGTGGACAAGGCAAACAATGTGTAAAACCTCGTACTCTATATAGCGCCGTGTCAAACATCACAAGAGCGAAACAATGCGTGGATTAAAAAACAAAACATAATTAATAATTAGAAATCACAAATGTGTGTAATCGAAACAATTGTAAACTCTCCACAGACAAATTCTGGGAGAAGTGAATTTTTCAACAATTAATGTGTTTTTAAATCAAATTTTCAGATCGACCAAATTCTCATTTTCTGTCCAGTATACGTCACTCCATCACCTCTGATTACTTCTTATACACTGCCTCTAGTTGATTCCTCCCCTTTGACGAGGTCACATTAATCTGCACCTTGGAGGGCTCTGCTGTTGTCACTTAACTCGCTCTAGAATCTGAGACTGCGGGCAATTATTTTCTGGCGCAATTATCTTTGATTTCCATGACATTTATGTACACGTGTCATTATGTTTTCTTTATGTATTAAGTGTCGTATTCACAATCAATAGAAAGGTTTTCTTTAAGCTTTGATTGTTTAAACAATTATCTCCCACACATTGCATTGCTGAATTAATAAGGAAGTGATTGCTATATAATAATAATAATAATAATAATAATAATAATAATAATAATAATAATAATAATAATAATAATAATAATATTATGGACATCATTGAGTCATCATTCCCAGTTAGGGCGTCTGTGTTGGTGCTCCCAGGGCAAAGGTATTGTTGACATGGAAGTCTAACATCCCTGATATCACAATTAACTGCAGAAATGTTCACAGAGAGTGTAGCTAAGGTACCTTGGAATCATCTTCGACAGAAGTTTCAAGGAATACGCTCAAAGAACACGAAGTAGGAATTGTTATGCGATCTAAGACTTGGTGCACTGAAGATTACGACAGCAATGGACATAAAGCAGACACATGTTGTTCATACTATATATCTAAAGTTTTAAGACGCATCTTTGGACCCATTAGGGATACACAAAGTGGAGAGTGGAAAAGAAGAAGTAACAAAGACATTTATGATCTGTTTAAGTCCCCGCTAATCACTGGTATAATGAAGGCTAATAGACTACAATGGCTGGGGCATATAGAAAGAATGGAAGATAATAGGGAAACATAACTCGCTTACACTCAAGAAATAAATGACCGTAGACCCCGAGGTAGACCAAAAAGACGGTGGAGATATATACAGACCTACAAACACTTGGAATCAACGACTGGCAAGAGAAGGTCAACCAGTGAGACGAATGGAGACGGATTGTATCTGCAGTATAGAAACTCAATGGCTCGAAACGCTGAAGAAGACGAATACTATATATCTAATTCTCTGAGTAGTTTAATATGAACTGAGCTGCTCACAGTCAAAGTCAGCTTAAGAAACTAGAGCGCATTCATAATGAAGCTCTGAGTGATTTAGGACGCACAAAGAACACGCTGGCATTGCGAATGCGATACAATTGGCTTTAGGAACTATTGTGGACAAGCTCAAGCAGGATAAGTCATATCTCCGTGTGATAGCGGAAAAGCAGCACCTACTGTATAAAGCAATGAACACAGTTCCCTACATGATGTCATTAACACAGTTAAGTTACATGACATAATGAACACAGTTACCTACATGAAGTCATGAACACATTTAATTACATGTAGTCATAAACACAGTTACCTACATGATGTAATAAACACAGTTACCTACATGATGTTATGAACACAGTTACCTACATGATGTAATGAACACAGTTACCCACATAAAGTCATGAACACAGTTACCTACATGATGTAAAGAACACAGTTATCTGCATTAAGTCAAGGACAAGTTACCTACATGATGTAATGAACACAGTTTCCTGCATTAAGTCAAGGACAAGTTACCTACATGATGTCATGAACACAGTTACCCACATGATGTCATGAACACAGTAACATACATGATGTAATGAACACAGTTACCTACATAAAGTCATGGACACAGTTAACTACAAGATATAATAAACACAGTTACCTACATGATGTCATGAACACAGTTGCATACATGATGTAATGAAAATAGTTACCTAATGATGTAATGAACACAGTTACATACATGATGTCATGAACACAGTTACATACATGAAGTCATGAACTCAGTTACCTACATTATGTAATGAACATAGTTACGTACATGGTGTCATGAACACAGTTACCTACATGACATAATGAACACAGTTACCTACATGAAGTCATGGACACAGTTACCTACATTATGTATTGAACACAGACACCTACATGATGTCATGAACACAGTTACCTACATGATGTCATGAACACAGTTACCAACATAATGTAATGAACACTGTTGCCTGCATGATGTCCTGAACACAGTTACCTACATGATGTCATAAACACAGTTACTTAAATGAAGTCATGAACACAGTTACGTATATGATGTAATGAACATAGTTACCTACATGATGTAATGAACACAGTTACCTAAATGAAGTCATTAACACAGTTACCAACATGATGTAAAGAAAACAGTCACCTACGTGATGTAATGAACACAGCTACCTAAATGAAATCATGTACACAGATACCTACATGATGTCATGAACACAGTTACCTATATGATGCAATGAACACAGTTACCTACATGATGTGATGAACACAGTTACGTACATGATGTCATGAACACATTTACCTAAATGATGTAATGAAAACAGTTACCTACGTGATGTAATGAACACAGTTACCTACATGACATATGAACACAGTTACCTACATGATGCCATGAACACAGTTACCTACATGATGTAATGAATACCGTTACCAATATGATGTAATGAACACAGTTACCTACATGATGTTATAAACACAGTTATCTACATGATGTCATGCATACAGTTACCTACAACATTTCATGAACACAGTTACCTACATGAAGTCATAAACAAGGTTACCTACATGATGTAATGAGCATAGTTACCTATATTATGTAATGAACACAGTTACCTACATGATGTAATGAACACAGTTACTTACATGATGTCATGAATCAGTTATCTGCTTGAAGTCATTAACTTAGTTACTTACATGATGTCATAAACACAGTTACCTACATGATGTCATTAACACCGTTAACTGCATGAAGTCATGAACACAGTACATGATGATGTAATGAACACAGTTACCTACATGATTTCATGAGCATATTTACCTACATGATGTAATGATCACTGTTACCTAATGATGTAATGAATACAGTTACTTACATGATGTAATGAACACATCTACCTACATGATGTAATGAACACAGTTACCTACATGATGTCATGGGCATATCTACCTACATGATATAATGAACACAGTTACCTACATGATGTAATGAAAACAGTTACCTGCATGATGTCATTCACACAGTTACCTAAATGATGTAAGAAGACAGTTACCTACATGATGTCATGATCACAATTACCTACATGAAGTCATTGACACAGTTACCTACATGATGTAATGAACACGGTTACCTACATGATGTAATGAACACAGTCACCTACATGATGTAATGAACACAATTAACTTCTGATGTAATGAACACAGTTACCTACATGAAGAAAGGAACACAGTTACCTACATTATGTAATGAACATAGTTACGTACATGATGTCATGAACACAGTTACCTACATGAAGTCATCAACACAGTTACCTACATGATGTAATGAACACAGTTACCTACATGATGTAATGAACACAGTTACCTACAAGATGTCATGGACACAGTTACCTACATGATGTAATAAACACAGTTATCTACATGATGTAAAGGCCACAGTTTCCTACATGCTGTCATGAACACAGTTACCTACATGATGTCATGAACACAGATACCTACATGAAGTTATGAACTCAGATACTTAAATGATGTAATTAACAATGTTACTTACATAATGTAATGAACATAGTTACCTATATGATGTAATGAACAAAGTTACCTACATGATGTCATAAACACAGTTACCTATATGATGTAATTAACACAGTTACCTACATGATGTTTTGTGAATAGCTACCTATATGATGTAATGAATACAGTTACCTACATGATGTAATGAACACAGTTACCTACATGATGTAATGAACAACAGTTACCTACATGAAGTCATGAACACATTTACCTACATGATGTCATGAAAACAGTTACCTACATTATGTAATGAACACAGTTACCTACATGAAGTCATGTACATAGTTACCTACATGATGTAATGAACACAGTTACCTGCATGATGTCATGAACACAGTTACCTACATGCAGTCATGAACACATTTACCTACATGATGTCATGAACACAGTTACCTTCATAAAGTCATGTACACAGTTAGCTACATGAAGTTATGAATACAATTACCTACATGATGTAATGAACACAGTTACCTAAATGATGTAATGAACACAGTTACCTACATGATGTAATGAACACAGTTACCTACATGAAGTCATGAAAACAGTTACCTACATGATGTAATTAACACAGTTACCTACATGATTTCATGAAAACAGTTACCTACATGAAGTAATGAACACAGTTACCTACATGAAGTCATGAACACAGTTACCTATATGATGCAATGAACACAGTTACCTACATGATGTGATGAACACAGTTACGTACATGATGTCATGAACACATTTACCTAAATGATGTAATGAAAACAGTTACCTACATGATGTAATGAACACAGTTACCTACATGACATATGAACACAGTTACCTACATGATGCCATGAACACAGTTACCTACATGATGTAATGAATACAGTTACCAATATGATGTAATGAACACAGTTACCTACATGATGTTATAAACACAGTTATCTACATGATGTCATGCATACAGTTACCTACAACATTTCATGAACACAGTTACCTACATGAAGTCATAAACAAGGTTACCTACATGATGTAATGAGCATAGTTACCTATATTATGTAATGAACACAGTTACCTACATGATGTAATGAACACAGTTACTTACATGATGTCATGAATCAGTTATCTGCTTGAAGTCATTAACTTAGTTACTTACATGATGTCATAAACACAGTTACCTACATGATGTCATTAACACCGTTAACTGCATGAAGTCATGAACACAGTACATGATGATGTAATGAACACAGTTACCTACATGATTTCATGAGCACATTTACCTACATGATGTAATGATCACTGTTACCTAATGATGTAATGAATACAGTTACTTACATGATGTAATGAACACATCTACCTACATGATGTAATGAACACAGTTACCTACATGATGTCATGGGCATATCTACCTACATGATATAATGAACACAGTTACCTACATGATGTAATGAAAACAGTTACCTGCATGATGTCATTCACACAGTTACCTAAATGATGTAAGAAGACAGTTACCTACATGATGTCATGATCACAATTACCTACATGAAATCATTGACACAGTTACCTACATGATGTAATGAACACGGTTACCTACATGATGTAATGAACACAGTCACCTACATGATGTAATGAACACAATTAACTTCTGATGTAATGAACACAGTTACCTACATGAAGAAAGGAACACAGTTACCTACATTATGTAATGAACATAGTTACGTACATGATGTCATGAACACAGTTACCTACATGAAGTCATCAACACAGTTACCTACATGATGTAATGAACACAGTTACCTACATGATGTAATGAACACAGTTATCTACAAGATGTCATGGACACAGTTACCTACATGATGTAATAAACACAGGTATCTACATGATGTAAAGGCCACAGTTTCCTACATGCTGTCATGAACACAGTTACCTACATGATGTCATGAACACAGATACCTACATGAAGTTATGAACTCAGATACTTAAATGATGTAATTAACAATGTTACTTACATAATGTAATGAACATAGTTACCTATATGATGTAATGAACAAAGTTACCTACATGATGTCATAAACACAGTTACCTATATGATGTAATTAACACAGTTACCTACATGATGTTTTGTGAATAGCTACCTATATGATGTAATGAATACAGTTACCTACATGATGTAATGAACACAGTTACCTACATGATGTAATGAACAACAGTTACCTACATGAAGTCATGAACACATTTACCTACATGATGTCATGAAAACAGTTACCTACATTATGTAATGAACACAGTTACCTACATGAAGTCATGTACATAGTTACCTACATGATGTAATGAACACAGTTACCTGCATGATGTCATGAACACAGTTACCTACATGCAGTCATGAACACATTTACCTACATGATGTCATGAACACAGTTACCTTCATAAAGTCATGTACACAGTTAGCTACAAGAAGTTATGAATACAATTACCTACATGATGTAATGAACACAGTTACCTAAATGATGTAATGAACACAGTTACCTACATGATGTAATGAACACAGTTACCTACATGAAGTCATGAAAACAGTTACCTACATGATGTAATTAACACAGTTACCTACATGATGTAATTAACACAGTTACCTACATGATTTCATGAAAACAGTTACCTACATGAAGTAATGAACACAGTTACCTACATGAAGTCATGAACACAGTTACCTACATGATGTAATGAACACAGTTACCTACATGATGTAAATACGTTGGGAAGATTTTTTAACTCTAAACTTTTGCCCATGCAGCGACGTTAGGCTATTCTTTTTCGATTTCCAACTGCCAAGGGATATTTTACGTGCGTAGCAATTCACACGGGTGTCCGATCTCACTATCCAGAGACCAGGGGAAATGTTATTACTAGAAGTCCACGTGAAAAAATCCCGGCCCTCACCGGGGCTTGAATGCGGGCCTCCAGCACTTGAGGTGGACACCATACCCAAGACCAAAACATGTCGAGCGATTTAAGTATCTAAGCATACGACTAGCATCGGATGGAATGTGTATCACACAGAAAGAGAACAGAGCAGGACGAGCAGAAACTACACTTTAGAAAATAAATAACGTTTTATGCAAACATATTCCCGTCATTGAAGGTTCGAAAAAGAATTCGTGCAAGTTACAAAGAATCAGTTTTAATACGAGGGTAGGTTAATAAGTAAGTCACAAATGGCTGTAGAAAAATAACTAACTATGATAACAACTTGAAACCAGTTTATTTTTATACATACATTGTCTCTTTATTTCTCAACATAATTTCCACCGACATTGATGCATTTATCGCTTAGTTTTATCAGTCCTCCCAAACCGGCTGCATAGAACTGAGTGTTGTGTTTTTGTGTTTTCTTTTACCTGCCATCCCACAGAACTGTGTGACTTACTTGTTGACTCGTCCGCGTAACTTTTATCTACCCAACTATGCACCGCTTTACGGGACATCGCTAGGGACTAAGTCCACTGGAAACCCACCTTGGCGGGAGACATTTCGCGAATGACGCTGAAGTTGAATGTGAAGTAAAACCGTGGTTATATAAAACAGAGCACTCAGTTCTAGGCAGCCCGTTGTGGAGGACTGATAAGACGATGGGATAAGTGCATCAATGTTGGTGGAAATTATGTTGAGAAATAAAGGGACAATGTATGTATAAAAACAAACTGGTTTCAAGTTGTTATCATATTTAGTTATTTTTCAACAGCCATTTGTGAATTACTTATTAACTTACACTTGTATATCTATGTGAATCTTGAACAAATAGTAAAAAAGCAAATTATTCCTTGAGGTCTTAGAATTATGATTTGGCAGAAGAATGTTAAAAGTACATAATACCTCAGCCAAAACGAGTAACTTAAGAATGGTAAAGTTTGATTAGGCCATTGCTATTGATATGGAGAAGTCAAATTTGTGTACACAAAAAGACATGGCAGTCAGTTCAACATTATCGTGGTAGAAAACGAAAATTACTGTGAGAATATGTGAGGTGTATATTGGATATGGATTTATGTCTGTGCTATAGTTTATGGTGTGTGACTTCAGCAGTGTGCGTCTGATAAAATGCAGTGAAATATACCATACAATAAACTGTATAATAGATTCTTTATCTTCATTATTAAAGATGAGCAGTCTAAATATCCTGAAAGAGGCCACGGCGCAAAGACAGTGTATGACAATTATCAGGAAAAGGCATTCGTCAATATATTTTGAGAACGTAACAATAAGAAAACATTGGGATTTAAATCAAAACAATGTTTTCCCGTAGTGAATTTGAATAACGAAGACACAAACCATATATGGTACGATTTATTGGGATTTGTTGACACAACGTGCCACATTAATGGAAAGAGCGATAGGGAAGAGCTATTAATGATTCTCGACAGGATGTGTTATGACAAGGGCAGTCGTCAGCACCCGAACTGATATATGATTGGGGAGATGGCAAGATGAGGAGAAGCTCTTTTCATGACAGTCTTTCCTATATGTCTGATCATCATTGTTCTATCCTGTAAGTTTGTACAGGCAGACACTGACAAACACTGTGTGTTTGATTGTTTGTGAGTGAGTGAATGAGTGACTGAGTGAGTGAGTGAGTGAGCGAGTAAGAAAGTGAGCGAGTAAGAAAGTGAGTGTTAGCATGTGTGTGTATGCGAATAAGTGAGAGAAAGTCTGTGATCCAAGTGTTGGGCAGTCAAAACAACGCAGACATGGGCAAGGAAACCCAGAAATAGCACCATGCCACAGACCCAAACAACGCGAAAGAAATAATTGTGTTAAGTTCACATGAAGTCAACAGCTATCTGTTGAAAGCTGTCACCAGGCGTATTTCCCTAAAAGACACCCGTGTGTTGTTGTACATTGTCCTGTTCCACTGGCAATGCTTGCATACCAGATTAGTCCCGTTTGCTTGCCCGCCCTGGATGCCTCGAGTGTGAAGAAACGCTGCGGAGCTGTTTTGTCAGAGCGACTGATATTACCGCCCCCATGTCCTGTAAAGCTGGACGTTTTCAAATGGCTGCGACAAATGTGTGCCTATAAATATTGGTATAAGGCAGTAGACACCTCTTCTGGGCTCGACGGCACGTTCGGTGACGTTATGTAGACAACTGTTCCACAGCTCCACCCTGTTGTGTCACATGGAGTTGTCCTGATGGTTGTTCACACGGTGACACGGCTACACGGTTCGTTTTGTTAGTAAATGCTTCAAGGGGGGTTGATTGTCTCTAATAAACTACTCATCATCATCATCAAGTGCCATGCTAACTGGCGTAGGCGTTCATGGCTCTCCACATATCTCGGTCCTTGATTTTCTGGATCAACTCTGCTGATGATATTCCTCCTTGCAACTTCCGGAACCCATCCAGTATCCTTTCTCGTGGTATGCCTCTGCCTCTCGTGACCTCGATCTTTCCAGTTGTCATGATGTTCTCCAATTTCTCTCTTATCAGCATATGACCAAAGAAAGCTGTTTGTCTCTTTCTTATTGTTGTATGTAATGTTCTAGTTTCATTAGCCTCTTTCAGGCAATCGTTGTTAGTTACTTTCGCAGTCCAAGGAATTCGCAACATTCGTCATAGGGACCACATCTCTTTTGCTTCCTAGTTCTTACTAAATTTTTTTTATTTACATTCCAAAACTCACTGCCATGCAGCAAAACAGGTTCTATATAGCACTTTAGCACTCTCAAGACAAACGCACAATCGTCGCACTGGACTAATATGACAAGCCTGATTTACAGATGGAATAAACTAACATAAAAATGTCGTTAGACTTCCATTTTGAGTTACTTATTTCATGTCTTCCTACTGACAATCAAGACATTTTTCACATGGGGCAAAACCTACCAAAAGCACCTCATTCATTCATTCATTCATTCATTCATTCATTCATTCATTCATTCAATAGCATGTCCTTTGCTCCCATAACAACCTTCCGGAAAACCTCTCGATCATAAGCAAGATGTCCCGCGTCCGATACACCCATCTGGAGATCATCCGCCACATCCTGCACCCATTTCTCTTTGGCCTTCCTCTTCCTCTTTTCCCAGGCATATACCCCTCCAGTATTGTTCTCTCCAAACTTTCGTGACGTTTCATGTGACCAGAATAATTCAATTTTCTTTGTTTAATCGTTTTTAATAGCTAACCTTCTTCAATATTCATTTCTTGAAGTATTGATGCATTTGTTCTTTTCTTTACCCAAGATATTCTTAGAACTCGTCTATAACATTTATATTCAAAGGCATTTATTATCGAGTCTCGCTTTGCAGATACTCTTAAAGTCTAGTGAAGCTCATCATTTGAACATGTTAGTCTTGATTTGAGTTGTTCGATAGCTATTCTCAACTGTGAAACTCATCACCTTATGTTAGTCTCAGTTATAATTGCTAGAAGTCCCTCCCAGTGCATCACATGAACATGTTCTCCATTCTATGTGGTAGATAGCTCATGCAGGAAGTGAAAGTCATCACATCAGCGCGTTCGGACTCTTCTTCCCTGTTTGTTGAAGATGAGCACGGAGCAAGTTTGGAAATATGCTGTGATGTCGGTTCTTGACTCATCTCAACTCAACTCATCCCAAAGATGAGACATATGGCAGGTGTTAGTGGGAAACCGGCAGTGAACATGTAGGAGCTGTTGAGAGATGCTACTGTAATACAACAAACAATGTGATGATTACAACTAAAGACCAGTTGTGCGAAATTCTGCAACATCAACTATACTGCCATGTAAACAAAGATCTACATATGTTACTGCATGCGAATGGCTCCATTCCCTGTGAGTCACTAGTGAGCCGCCGTAGCACGCACAGTCACTAGCATGCATGCTTGCCTGGGCTTCTAGGTGACCCAGGCTAACGTGGGACTTAAAGGCAGCCCGGTTGATATTCAACAGTTATCTCAACCAGTGTTGTTTGGTGTATAGACATAGGAGGCTAGGACCATGAACCAAATCCACCTCAAGGCGTCGAAAAGGGATCTTTGTTTTTACTGTCAATTGTTACACAGTAACCATTAACTGAATTAACGCTGTCAGGAGTATCCGACATAAGGTGACAAAGTCTAATCAATACCTAGGTTAAAGGGAATTATATCCGGAACATAACAGAGAAAACGCTGTATAACAAATCTATAACCAGGTTGTGATCATACATCATGTGTAACCACGCTAACTGAATTGTTTCTGCATTACTGCACATTACCATAAACATGTTCACAGCGTGCAATGCAGACAGCATGGACTGTGCACCAGCACGTAATCCTGCATTAATGAAGGTCTGCAGCTGTGTTCTCTGTGCGTGCATGGTGTTTCTCCCTGCATGAGAATGAAACACTGACTCGAAAACAATGACAGTTGACTAACTCGGCCCAGTGGCCCAAGACAAAAATCAGCTTGGCAATGTGGTAAACACAAAATAAAGACTTATTAGTGTAGTTATAGTTGCCACTTGTCCACTCGATATATATATATATATATATATATATATATATATATATATATATATATATATATATATATATATATATATTCATTCATTCATTCATTCAGTAGCATGTCCTTTGCAGAACCTCGCTCCCATAACAACCTTCCGGAAAACCTCTCGATCACAAGGAAGATGTCCCGCGTCTGATACACCCATCTGGAGATCATCCGCCACATCCTGCACCCATCTTCTCTTTGGCCTTCCTCTTCCTCTCTTCCCAGGCATATACCCTTCCATTATTGTTCTCTCCAAACTTTCGTGACGTTTCAAGTGACCAAAATAGTTCAATTTTCTTTGTTTTATCGTCTTTAATAGCCAACCTTCTTCAATATTCAACTCTTGAAGTATGGATGCATTTGTTCTTTTCTTTACCCAAGATATTCTTAGAACTCGTCTATAACATTTATATTCAAAGGCGTTTATGCGCTGTACAGCTTGTTTAGTAAGTGTCCATGTCTCACAAGCGTATGTTGCTATGGGAAAGATGCATGCTCTTAAAAATCTAATTTTTGTAGTTCTGTCTGTCCCACTCCATAATTTATTCATCTGTTTTAGTCTTTGAAGAGCAATGGATAGTCGCCGTTTAATTTCTTTCATTGTGTCACCGTTATTGGTAATCAATGACCCAAGATATTCAAAATTTTCCACCACCTCCAATTTTCCCCCATTAATGTATATTTCTTTCTCCATAGTAGTTTTATCTGTATGCATTATCTTTGTTTTTGCTATGTTAAGATATAAGTTGTGATTTTCACTATTCAATTGGGTTGAGGGTATTAGGTTTTCTATGCCATTCTGTGTTGTGAATAGTAATACTGTATCATCAGCATATCGAATCTCTGGTATGTCATGACCGCCGATATTTAGGGCATCATATAGTTCCCTGTTTATATCATCTCTTACATTTCTCATTATATTTTCGGCGTACAGGTTAAACAAATAGGGTGACAGCACGCGGCGCTGACGGACTCCTTGCTTGATGTCAAACCAATCTGATGCCTCGCCATCTATTCTAACTGCTGCTTGTTGGTCTAGATAGAGCATTTGTATGAGTTGTACTACATGTGATGGAAAGCCCATATTCCTCATGATTTCCCAAAGTTTCTGATGTTGTACACAGTCAAATGCCTTTGAATAATCCACAAAACATGAGAATAGGTTTACATTAAATTCTCTGCACTTCTCTATTATTAAACGCATGTTGAATATGTGATCTCTTGTTCCTCTTCCTTGTCTAAATCCAGCTTGAACTACGTTAATCTCTTCTTCCATTTTCTTACTAAGTCTTCGCATTATGACTTTTAGTAGAATTTTACTTGCACGACTGATCAGGGCAACAGTTCTGCCCTTTTTTAGTATTGGAATGAAGATAGTTCTCTTCCAATCTTTTGGCCATATACCATATTTCCAAATCTTTGTACATAATGCATGATATATGTGTATGCTTTCTTCTCCTCTCGCTTTAATTAGTTCAGCTGGTATCTCATCACATCCAGGTGATTTACCATTCTTCAGGTTTTTTTATAGCCCAAGCAATTTCATCTAATGAGGGTTCAGGTTCTGTCTCTGCTGTCATTGGCTCATGTATCTCATTCATATCCTCACTGTCACTCATATCATACATTCCACTGCAGTACTCCTGCCATCTTTCTAGAATTTGTCTAGATTCTGTTAAGGTATTTCCCATTTTGTCACAGATAACATTCAATTGAGGTTGAACATTTCTTGTCAATAACTTCATTTCTTTGAACATTTCATAATCTCTTCCAGTCTTATGATATTGCTCTATTCTGGTACAGCAATCTTGTATATATTGATTTTTGTCCTTTCTTGTGTTCTTTCTTATTTCTCGAGTTAAACATTTATACTTCATCCTGCTGTTATCGGATTCATCTCCTTTCTGTTTCAGCTCCCTTCGTTGTTTTATTAATTCTAACGTGTCTGATGTAATCCATGGCTTAAGATGCTTTTTCTTGGTCGGAATTAAATCTTTGGCTGCAGTTATCAAGATATCTCTAGCTTGTACTGACAGTTCATCAGGTGTCATTTCTTCTTGTACAGACATCAATACCCCAAAGCGATTCCTAACTTCTATGTTGTATGCATCTGGTGTTTTTGTGAGATCAAAACGAAGTGGCCTTGGTCCTCGGGTAAGCTTTTTGAGTTTTAATTTCAGATCTGCTACTAATAACTGATTATCTGTATCACAGTCTGCACTTCGTAGGGTTTTTGCAGATGTTATGCTTGATCTCCATCTTCTTTGTATTAAAATAAAATCTATCTGATTTTTGGTAAAACTGCCTGGAGACTTCCATGTGAAGAATTCTTGGATGTTGTTTAAAAAGCGTGTTGGCTGTCGTTAATTCATTTTCTGTGCAAAATTCAATTAATTTGTCACCTGCATCATTTTTATTTCCTAATCCAAATTTTCCTAAAACGTGTCTCTCATTTTCAACTCTTCCTGCACCTACTTTTGCATTAAAATCTCCCATTATTATTGCTATATCATTATGACCAATCTTATTTAATGTGTCTTGTAGTGTGTTGTAAAAATCTTCAATTTCGTCCTCCTCTGATGTTGAAGTACGTGCATATATCTGTATGAGAGTTGTGTTTTTTGGACGGCCTTTAAGTCTAATAGTGAGGATTCTATCACTCATCATCATCATCATCATCTTCCACTTCTGCCGTCAAGCGTCGTGGGGAGGATTAATTTGCGTTCCAGCGCCCGGTGGGCGGCACTGGATAGTGTCATTCCGTGTGGTTGTACAATGTCTCTGATGTCGTCAATCCATTTTCTTCTTGGACGTCCTCGTGGTCTCGTCGCAGATGATCTTTGATGTAAGGCCAGTGATGGTAGCTGCTGATGTTGCATTCTAACGACATGGCCAAACCACTTGATCTTCTGTCTTTCAATAAATGTGGCACAAGGTGTTGATCCCACAGTCTGTCTGATAGTAGCATTTCTTACTCGGTCTCGGATTGTTAAGTTGGCAGCTCTCCTCAAGCATCTCATTTCACAGGTGTTGATTTTGCGAAGGTGTAATTTGGATAAAGTCCAGGTTTGAGATTGGTAGCATAGGGTTGGTGTGAATATGCTGTTTATTATCTGTCGTTTTGCGAACATAGGTATGTTTGGATGTTTCAGTAAGGGTGATAGTTGATATGTAAGTGCACTAGCTTTTTGACATCTGATTTCAATTTCTCTGTCCAATCTGCCATCTTCTGTGATCATACTTCCAAGGTATTTGAATTCTTTAACTTGTTTCAGAGTTGTGTTATTTATCTGTATACTTAGTGGGCCTGGCGATCTGCTAACTTGCATTACTTCGGTTTTGGCTGTGTTTATGCTCATATTGTATCTGCTGCAGGTTGAACTCAGATTAGTAATATGATTTTGTAGTCTGCCCTCATCGCTGTAAAACAGGCACTGATCGTCTGCAAATAGAAGTTCATTTATTCCCTGTGGCTCAGTTGCTTCATCTGGAGTAAAATGTTCTAAATTTTCTGAATCTGTTCTGTCGAGACGTGCTTCTTTGGAATTTCTGTCCATGTAGATATTGAATAGCAGGGGAGAGAGCACACAACCCTGCCTCACTCCTGTATTGACTGTTAACATATCTGATATACCTTCTTGTGTTCTTACTGCACTTTGGCTTGAGTGGTACATGGCTATGATGTTTTCTAGCTGTTGCCCTTGTATCCCATAGTCTTCAAGGATGGTCCATAATTTGTATCTGTCTACTCTATCGAAAGCCTTTTCCTGATCTATAAACACAATATTCTGCTGGTCACTATATTCGATAGTTTTTTCACAAATTTGTCTAAGTGTAAATAATGCATCAGTGCAACTTTTACCTTTCCGAAAACCGAATTGTGCTTTGCTTAACTGTTGTTCAACTATTGGTCTAGCTCTTTGTTCCAATAGTTTTGCATACATTTTCCCTACATGGTTCAGGAGTGATATACCTCTGTATGTTTCGCACTATCTCGTATTGCCTTTCTTTTTCCATATTGGTACTATTATTGCCTGTTGCCAATCATCTGGGACTTTTCTTTCTTCCCATGCTATATTAAAAATTCTTGTTCGCCATTTAACTCCTGTTTCCCCACAGGCCTGAATAGCTTCTGTGGTTATTCCATCTGGACCTGGTGATTTGTTTTTAGGACTTTTCTGTATAACTGCTTTGACTTCTGCAGGTATGAAATTTGGTTCTTGCTGTCCCTGGCATTTAGACACAAAAGTGAGGTTTTCTATGTTATGTGTGGGGTTAAGTAGTTCTTGAAAGTATTCTGCCCATCTTGCTAGTTTTTGTTGTGGATTAAATATTGGTATACCTCTTTTGCTGTTTATGATGGTGGTTGGGTTGTAACATGCATCTCTGTTTCTCATTGTGGTGACACGTTTATAAAATTCTCTTGGGCAGTCTTTGCTAAAGGTCGCCATCTGTTCACCATATATTCTCCAGGATTCATCTTTAGATGCTCTAATTGTTCGTTTGGCATTACGTCGTGCTATTCTATAAGTAATATAGTCCTGTTCAGATTTAGTTGTGATCCACTTTTTGAATGCTGCCTTCTTTTTGAATATGCCATCTTTAACTTCGTTGTTCCACCAGGCTGTTCTTAATCTTTTGTCCTGCCCTACTTTCTTTGTTCCACACTTATTTTCCAGTGTGTCGAGCATGGCAGCCTTGAAACATGTCCATTCCTTATCTACGCTTGAGTGGTCATCAGGGATGTTCTTATGCAGGTTTTGGATTTCTTGATTGAATTCGTCTTTAACTGTATTTTCCTGCAGCCTCCTATAATTGATGACATGTGTTGTTACCTTTTTGTTTCTTATTTTCCTGTGTGGTGAAATCTTTTTGATTATGATTGGTTTGTGATCAGTATCAACATCTGTATTTGGGAGTGCTCTTGAATCTAATAGTAGTCTTCTGTCTGATTTCCTAATTAGAATAAAGTCAATTTGAGATGCTTGGTCTATGTCATTCCATTTATACCAGGTTTTGGTGTGACTACGACGATGTTGTATCACTAACTGGATTATATCCCATTAAAGATTTTGCAGTTGTCTTATCTAAACAAAATGCCACTCCACTCTGGCCTCCGACATCTCTACCAGAATAAATGAAAATACTTCCATTTTCAGTTGTAAAATGTCCCTTGCCGCTCCAGCGATGTTCACTAATTCCTAAAATTTGAATGTTTAACCTCTCAATCTCATCACACACTACTTGAAGCTTTCCCTCATACAAACTGCTCACATTCCACGTTGCTATTCTCACTCTGTTTCTTAGTCTGACACAGGGGATTTCCTTGGTAACACAGTCAGGATTAACTCCGTCATCACGATTACTAGTACTGGTCCCTGTGTCACACTCTTCCCCAGTGTTATCTGATCTGCCTGGCCTGGGGGTCTCGCCACCAGATCTCTTTTTTATTATGTTTTCTTTCATGGTTGTTATGGTCTCTTGGTAAGTTTTGCAGAAGGTAGTTTGCCATTGCTTTCCTTCTGAGCAGTGACTGTACTAGTCGGTGGCCATAGCCATTGTCTTTACTGATGACATCATCTGCCTATCGTCGCAGAGTGCAAGACCATAACCAACAACAATCTGTCGGCTGCTCTCACATTCCATCCACCACCTGCTTATTGGCTTCACGTAACCCTGATCGGGGGCTAAACGGGTACTCCACCTTGCCCAAGGGTGTCCCGTAGACTAACGGAGGAAAGGAGGAGTCTTACATCTCCTTTGATAGGGGATACCCCTACCCCGCTAACCATATATATATATATTAGTCATTAGTCGCGGTTCCAACATCACAGCAAAGTGTCGTCCCATTATGCTCCGTTCCCGTGCCAGTGAATATCACACAAAATGTTCCCCACTGCCCCATGTGAAAAGGCCAACTCAGGCACATTGTGCATAATGCCGCCGCCAAGAATGTCACCATACAAGTCCACTACGAAACGTGCAGTTCATCCTTGATGGAATTGGCAGTCACTTTCCCAACCAGATGTTCACCTACAAAGTCTCGATGTTTCTAGATGTTGTCGTTGCGTTTCTAGATGTGCTCGAGCCAGCCATGCCATTTTTCCTCCGAAAGCCAGTCCACGCAACAAAACAACCTCTGACAGATATAAAAACATTTCACTGTACACAATGTCGTCGCTACATATATATATATATACATACATATATATATATATATATATATATATATATATATATATATATATATATATATATATATATATATATATGTGTGTGCGTGTGTGTGTGCGTGCGTGCGTGCGCGTGTGCGCGCGAGTGAGAAATCAAATACCAGTGATGATAAGATACACAGAGGAATGGATGCGCTACGGCTCATCGGACCGGTGATGTGGTTGGTACTCATCGAAAGGGACATTTGTTCAAATGGACCTGAACACACAGGTAAATCCTGCTCAGGCCTAATATTGGCCACATCACCACCAAGTCTCTATTGATCTATAATGCAAGGGGCTAGCACCATAGACCCATTTATCTAAATGCTCATTTTTCTTGCTAGACAGATGAGATGGTTTTGCTGACTGATACAGACTGTACCTACGAAAAAGATAGTACATCAGTGTGGAAGAAATCATAGCGTAGACATAAGTATAAGGGGGTATAGGGGGTTGGGGGGGGGGGGGGGGGGAGAGTTATCAATAACAATAGTGCCAAGTAAGCCAGTGTTTAATATTTCAGGGAGTCGGAAAATACAGCAAAAGTCAATAGTTTGTCTTCATTTTCTCCTCATTTATCTTGGCTGGAGCAAGCATTGAGCGATCTTGGCCATCCAATTCTGGCAGGTATCCGATATGTTGATGAAGTCAATGTTGTCAAGCTAATTAAACTCTCCGTATACATTTTTCTTTGCCTTCCTCTGCATCTCTTACTGATCGTTTTCCTACATGAAGCTAATTTCCCTATTTTAGCGTATCTGCTGATCTGCTCAATAAATTCCATGTGTCTTTACCTTTCGTTTAAGATATACCTAGTGATATGCTGTATGTATTGACAGCTCTACACAGAAGACCAGAAACAATTCAATGCGAACAATTTCGTACAATCAATCTCATATACCATGTCACAAACTCTCAGAATTGTATTAAGCAGAACCAGAAACAAACTAAGGTTAGACACTGGTGAAGAACAGTAAGGATGTATGGAAGAATGTGCACATAATGCAGTAAACATATTACGAACACTGACAGAGAGATCAACTAAGATGCAGACCGACATACAGGTGCTATGTGAGTAAGACCAAAGCACTTCATACAGTGACACATGATGAAATGATCAAAGTGCTGGAGGTTATTAAAATTGATGGGAACGATCGCCGAATAATAAAGAATATTCAGTGGAAACAAACAGCACCAATTAAAATGGGAAATAAAGAGGGCAATTATAAACAGTGAAATCAATGAGTAAGACAATGATGTGTTTTTCGTAGGATCTTCTCTCTCTCTCTCTCTCCTTCTCTCTCTCTCTCTCTCTCTCTCTCTCTCTCTCTCTCTCTCTCTCTTTCTCTCTCTCTACTCTCTCTCTCTGTCTCTCTGTGTCTCTCTTTCTCTCTCTATCTCTCTCTCCTATTTCTCTGTCTCTCTGTGTCTCTCTTTCTCTCTCTCTCTCCTTCTCTGTGGTGTAGTAATAATGAGAGCGATCAGAGAGAGGGCAGGAATACAAGCTGAAGTTTATAATATAAATAATCTACACCGTGTAGATGATACAGTATCAATATTTGAAAATCTAAACGCTCTATAACAAACGGACATTGTAGTTATAAACAGCGCAGAAGAGGACTTTCCCCGAATATAAACGTAAGCTTTGTTTGTTATATGAGTGAACATTCATTCATTCAGTAACGTTTCATTTGCAGAAGCTCACTCCTACAACAACCTTCTGGAAATCTTTTCGGTCGTAAAGCAAGATGTTGCGCATCCGATAAACTTATCTGGACATCATCGGCCACATCCTGCACCTATCTTCTCCTTGACCTTCTTCGTACTCTCTTCCCAGGCATATATACCGCTCTATTATTGTCCTCTCCAAACTGTCATGACGTTACAAGTGACCAAAAGAAGACAATTTTCTTTGTTTTATCGTCAATAGTACACAACTTTCTTCAGTATTTGGCTCTTGTCGTATGAGTGCATTTGTTCTTTTCTGCATCCAAGATATTATTAGAAGCCGTCTATACGATTTATATTCCAGGCATCTATGCGCTGTTCAGCTCGTTTAGTGAATGTTCAGGTCTTATAGGCGTATGTTGCAATGCGAAAGAATGTCACTGTCATTTACTACATGAAGGGTGTAGCATAGGTGGGAGCGCAAGCGCAATTGAAATACCACTACTTTTATCGTTTCTTTACTTATTCAGTAGATCCGCACAGTGGAAGGATGAGAGATTTGCTCGCAACAGACGAGCAATATCTCCGGCGGTTTCTCTGGCGGGCCTATTCCCGGTGGTCGCGGGATCCGCAAAAGTCAGGCGGGGAGTCTGACGATAGTGCACACTTTACACAGGTCCAGACACTTGTGGTTGACAGATGTGCGCGACCCTACGGTTTAGGCGCGTACGAGGCCCTCACTTATGGGACTTGGCTGAACGCCTCTAAGTCAGGTCCTTGGGTTCCAGGGTCAGGCCACCACTCGCCTCCTGCTCGTGGAGGTGAAGTCTCGGAGGATTGACGCTGAGCCGCCAGCATCTGCAGCCTACCTTGTGCCAGACGTACTGGTTATCCAATCCTCTGGAATACACAGTGCGCGGCCGAGAGAGGGAACATGTCGTTTGGGCACCACATGTTTCTCTTAAGCTCTGCCCAGGCATTGTGATGGAATTTTGGCCACATTCCAACTCACATACTTTGGTCTATCAAGACTGCAAGGTGCCACTCAGTACCTTGCGGTGTATGGCAGGGGGGCCTTGAGCCTAAGAAATTAAGGCCACTTGGCTAGTGCAATCGCCGCGAACTGTGCAGGTTAGGGTCTTCTTTTTGACCGCGACAGAAAAAAATCCTCACCTAACCGGGTCTTCCGAAGGAGAATCCGGCAATCTAGCCACTCGGCCAGCCGTTCCTCTTCAAAATGACGCATACTCGTAAAAATCTAATGTTTTTTTTTAGTTCTGTCTGTCCCACTCCACAATTTATTCAGTTGTTATAGTCTTTGAAGAGCAATGGACATTCGTCTTTTAATTTCTTTAATTATGTCACCATTGTTGTTAATTAATGATCCAAGATATTCGAAATGTTTCACCGCCTCCTGTTTTTCCTCATTAATATATATTTATTTTCCCATGTTAATGTTATCTGTATGCATTATCTTTGTTTTCGAAATGTTGAGATGTAAGTTGTGGTTTTCACTATTCTGTTGGTTTGAGGTTTTTATAGTTTCTATACCATTCTGTGATGTGAATAGTTATACTGTATCATCAGCATATCGAATCTCTGGAGATTTTAAGCCCACCAATATTTAGGGCATCAAATTGTTCCTTGTGAGAGAACATTATAACACCAAAATGGGAAATAACAATATAATTTAATTAATTTAGATAAGTTCAGGAAATCACATCAGATGGAAGATGCATGGAAGAGATTAAGAGCCGAGTAGCCGACACAAAAAAACGGCATTTCAGAACAATAAAATAGCATATGCAATAAGTCACTTGTAATGAATGTCAAAAATAGAGTACTGAAATGTTATAAGAGCTTCTGTTTGTGAATGGCAGTGAACGTGGAACGAAACCCAACACATTTTGATGGGCTTGACGTAATGGTAACGTGGCTCATGAGACGAATGTTGCGAATATCTTCAACTGTCAGAGCAGGTAAAACCAGCTGTTTACAAAAGGTATGGATAATGTACGAGTTGTGAAAGAATAGACGAGGGGACTGGAAGGAAATACAAAGAAAATAAAGGCAAACAAATGAACTACATTTAGCTGTTTGTGATACACGTTACATATGTTTATGGATACTCGTGGAATGTAGAGGTTGGGAATAAAACATATTTGTGTAGTTTTGCATGTTATGAAAATATGATACGTGTCAAACAATGACAACTGGGCGTCACAATATTCTGGGGGTAGACAAGGAATCGTTTTATTGATTGATGGTATTATTGAAGGCAGTGTTAGCACTAACAGTGTTGCTATAACAGTATATATCTTAAGTCACTATTGCATTATGAAAGGCTGGCGTCTGTGGCCAAGGGTAGTGAACACATTTTACAATTCAGTATACCGGATTCAAAATCAGCTGCTGGCGATTTGAAAACAGATCGCCTTGCGTTCATTTTTGCAAAGGTATGAGCTTCGGTGTTCAGTAAGTAATGGCAAACTACTGAACGTATAATTGAATAATAAATCACAAACATTCAAAACATGCTGGAGTTGATTGCGGTGTTCTGTAAAATACATGCAACTAACTATAACGGTATGAAAGACAACACACATTTTCTTGTGATACAGTTATATAACCAACTGAAAACAATAGCTCCGCTATGACAGGAAACATGAACCAAGGATGCATTGAGTATTCGGAAATACCATGCAAGACATCTCAACTGAGAAATGAGTGCCAGCGGGAATAGAGCACTTCCCACCGCAGTAATTCAATAATGGTGTAGCCCACAGGCCAATGTAGGAACAGACCGCAACAATATTACAATGTAGTTAGTGGCATATCCTCTACAGGACGTAGTAGTCTACTCCAGCATATTTTAGCTGTTTGTGATTCCTGTGCAAGTTTTCGTTCAGTATTTGCCATTGCTTTCTGAACGATAGGATCTCAAAACTGTGTATGGGAACCAACGCATAGCTGTCTGCTTCCAAATCACCTGCAACTGTGTTTCAAACGCATTATGCGAGATTACAAATTGCATTGGTAATTCGTGTGGCCACTGAGCCGGCTGTCACAAATGTAACCGCAAGACAAAGATATCCTTTTAACAATTGTCTTCATGATACATGTTGATTGTCTCCCACTGCTATATTTAAACTAGCAAGTATTATTGACAAACAAACACATGGTATTAATTAATACGCTCTGTTTGTTTATATTACACCGGGTGAAAGTGGAAGGCAGATTGTCTGCTCAGGTTTCTTATGTTTCTTAAAGTGTGATTTCAAGTTCCTGGTCTGGACACATTCTGGCATGTCTGATCTACTGGGATCAGAAGATTTAACAGGACAATAATTAAGCCATTATGTGCTGTGAACCCTGGTTGAACACGATAATCACATTGCCTGGAAAATCTAAACACGTTTTATATCACGTAACCTAGAAACGTGGCTTAGCTGGCCCATGGGGAATACTTGGTTACACCCACCAATTTCACATAGATAATGTTCTTCCATTGTTGTCTCTCTTTTGAGACTATCAATTGCTGTGGTAGTTGCTGAGTGGTTGTTGTCATCCTGTGTGTGTGTTGAGATAAACACATTATTTGCTATATCTTGCTTGTACATTTCTGTCCAGCAAATTCTCTTTTGGTTCTGGCTGTTTTTCGCGCCAACCTTTCCGTTGTGACGACATACTCCAGTTTTCCCTTCTTATGACGTGTCCAGTGAATGTGGACTGTCTTGTGATCCGAGTAACCAGTTCTCTCCTAATTGATAAAATATCCGAACAGGCAAACAATCGATTCAGACAATTTGGAATTCTTTAATTTGGACGAAACAACAAATCCACCAGTAATAAATACACTTTTAATTGCAGATGCTCGATGCCTGATTTACAACTACTAGGGAAAAAAAAGGGCATAATACGAAATAATAATAAGCTGAGTTCAACATGTACAAGATACAATATATGAACATAAATACAATGAAAACCGAAATGATGATTGCCACTGAAACAGCCTCCCATGTGAAAACAGACCTGCCGGCAGTAAGAATGGATGGGAGCATTCTGAGTAGAACCCAGTCAATGACATATCTTGGCGTGAGGCTTGATCGTAGCCTGTCCTTCAGAGATCATGTCGATTATGTCATAACGAAGGCTCGAAAAGGTTTGGCAGCAATGAGAGTCATGGCGAGTGCCAATATCGAGCAAAGACTGCTATTACTTCTGTTCCAAGGACTTGTGCTTACACGCATCGAGTATGCCCTGGCCATCCTCACTGTCAGCCCTACACAGATTGGAAGACTTGAAAAGGTACAAAACGAAGCCATGCGCATCATTTTGGGCTGCACGAGAGACACCAGCTGTGTAGCAATGAGATACCTCCTTGACTTCCCGACAATGGAACACAGGATCAAGATCTGGAGAGCTCGTGCATACTTAAAAATAAGTGCAGATGAGCAGCACCCTCTGCATGACGCTGTATTCAGAGAAAAGGGTGACAGGCTAAAGAGGGGCAAATCATGGATGGGTCGGGCGGAAGATGTCGTCGGACAGGTCTGCAGTCTTACCAGTATCAACCCCGGCAAGGAATGGGTGCCGGTGCCTCCAGCTTTTAAGTGTACCTTCTCCTGCATTATCACACTCGACAGACGGTGCAGAGAGCAGAACCCTGCCGCTGTCAATGCAGAGGTTAACGCGCTCATCTATGATCACTCAGATAGCCCCGAAGTGGTCATCTATACAGATGGATCTGTTGTAAAGCAGCAGAGAAGTGCGTGGGCATTTACAGCCCGCTCAGCGGGCCGAACCGTTCAAGAATCCAGTGGTGCCCACTCCATGACCACGAGCAGCATGACGATGGAGGTGATGGCAGTTACACAGGCTTTCATATGGCTGGAATCACAGCATTATACCAACGTGTGTGTACTAAGTGATTCAATGAGCATGATTCAGAAGGTCGAAGCTGGATCTGTACGTAGACAGTGGACTGAGTCGCTGCGGAAGTCTGTTGTCCGCAAAGTCACCTTCATCTTCGTCCCGGGACATGCGGGAGTCGAGGGAAATGAACGAGCTGATAAATTGGCTGGCTCTGCACCCCCTGTAGATGGCCAGCCCATGGATCGTGCCGATGTTATTAACGCCCTTAAAGATATGGCGAGAACAGAGGATTTTGACGCCAGTGATTCCACATCGCTTTCCAGGATGAAAGACCTGGGAGTAAGAATCGGCACAGCCAGACGCGAGAGGTACATCGGGAAAACAAAGCGCCTCGTCAACCAACACAGAACTGGCACTATTAGCCACCGGACGCTGATGCATATGCTGGGGGGAGGATCTGAGCACCTATGGACATGTCCGGAGTGCAACGAAGATACTCCAACTGATAACTAAATAACTAACTAACTAACAGCCTCCCATCCCCCTTGTTCTGGTATATAATGAAAACAACGGGCGGCGGGGTAGGGTAATCCCCTAACAAAGGAGAAATAGGTGACTAATTCCTTCCGCTGGCCTACGGGACACCATTGATCAAGGTGAAGTGATCATTTAGACTCACCATTCCCTCCAAGTTCAAGGTGGACCCACATGCCGAGGAACTATAAGGCCAGCTGAATGTACTCCCTTGTAGGCAGTCAATACTAGCCTGACGGGTGGTTTTCTGCATCATCGTTAATACGGCTATGGAATATGTTTTTAAGAACCCTCGCCGGAGCTATGGAGTGCGTGCTCTGTACTTGAGATCAGCTACAGCTGCCAAAGAAGAGAGAGTTAAGAGTAGAAGACGATGGAATGGTGAGAGAAGGAGGCAGAGAAATAGGAGAGCAAGGGCCACAGGAGTCGGAAGCAACATGAATCGTTTGGCACTGAAACAATCATGTAAGTTCGGTTATTGGAAGTGCAGTAGTGACTGGCGAGAGGGGCGGTACTGGAGAAGCTCATTTACAACTTCAACGCAGCCATGTTTCAGGAACCTACTGTTAATAACTATCAGTGCCCTGAATATAGCTGCTACATAAACCCTTGTGGTTAGGGTAGAAATTGACGATGTGTGTTGGTCACGCGGGGAGTGAGGGAAGAAACGGACAAGATGTGTTGGTCAAGCGGGGACTGGGGGAAGAAATAGACAAGGTGTGTTGGTCAAGCGGGGAGTGAGGGAAGAAATGGACAAGGTGTGTTGGTCAAGCGGGGAGTGAGGGAAGAAATGGACAAGGTGTGTTGATCAAGCGGGGAGTGAGGGAAGAAATGGACAAAGTGTGTTGGTCAAGCAGGGACTGGGGGAAGAAATAGACAAGGTGTGTTGGTCAAGCAGGGACTGGGGGAAGAAATGGACAAGGTGTGTTGGTCAAGCGGGGAGTGAGGGGAGAAATGGACAAGATGTGTTGGTCAAGCAGAGAGTGAGGGGAGAAATGGACAAGATGTGTTGGTCAAGCAGGGACTTGGGGAAGAAATAGTCAAGGTGTGTTGGTCAAGCAGGGACTGGGGGAAGAAATAGACAAGGTGTGTTGGTCAAGCGGGGAGTGAGGGAAGAAATGGACAAGGTGTGTTGGTCAAGCGGGGAGTGAGGGAAGAAATAGACAAGGTGTGTTGGTCAAGCGGGGAGTGAGGGAAGAAATGGACAAGATGTGTTGATCAAGAGGGGAGTGAGGGAAGAAATGGACAAAGTGTGTTGGTCAAGCAGAGAGTGAGGGGAGAAATGGACAAGGTGTTTGGTCAAGCGGGGAGTGAAGGAAAAAATGGACTAGATGTGTTGGGGAAGAAATGGACAAGGGTTTTTTGTCAAGCGGGGAGGTAAGCATGCATGCTGGACATGAACAAGTGGAATGATAAGTCAAGAGAGGTTTAAATGAATCAGTTGGAGACGGCGGCCTCAGTTGGAATATTATAAATGAATACGCCGCGGTGGATTATGCTGTCACTGACGAACACTGTGACTGGCTCAAGAAGTTGGAGGAAATCCCGTGTGGCAGGCTTCTCATCTGGATGGATTTTAACGCTGGGACCAGAGAACAGGACCGCACAGTGGAAAACTGACAGTGGTATGCCATAATTGAGACAGAGGTAATTTGCATTAATGATGGGACGCTACCTACAGTGGCAATGAGACCTGGTGATGCAGATACTGCTATTATCTTGGCAGCCCATCCATGAAGCTTCGGACATTGTAAAGGGTCCTAGGTTGATCAAAGTGACATCATGGATGGCTCAGGTAGAGGGCACAATCAGAGAAGGGTACATGCTTATGAACATTGGGAGAGGAGAAGCTTGGGCGAGAATGCCAGAGGAAAATTCACAGTGTAGTGCAGTGTATTAATCATATCACTAATCATATTAGATCGTGATAGCGGGGAATTGGCCGGCAGGCTGCGCTGAATGGCGAGGGGGTGGGTGCAGGAATTGATTCATAATTTGGACCCAGATGAGATGGATGGCTCTATGCTAAGAAGTGACAGCAATGTCTGGGGGTTTGTAGCGAATGTTGATGGACGGTGTTTGGTGCAGGAGAGTCTGACATGATACCACAACTTCTAGTCTGAGAATGGAGATGAAGGCAGTCACAACGGTGTTCTCCTGGTACGAAAAAAAGTACACGCATGTCGTGACTCACAAAATATGATGTGGAAATGTAAAGACAGTCCTACTTAGGGCGTCACAGGCGTCAATACACCAATCAAAAATAGGGAGCATCTATTAAATCTTTCCTCCCAGGACATGCTGATGTGGTAGATAACGAACAAGCGCACAGTCTGGCTGGTTCTGCAACGCTGGGTGATATATATTTTGACTTTAGAGCACCTTATGGATATCAC
>OY992892.1:23355963-23410963 GCA_963921405.1 Cepaea hortensis | reverse complement strand
GACATAGCCACCTGCCATCGCTCCGAACATGCAGTCATGTTCCAAAAATAAAAACTTGGGCAGATTCAAAAGCACTTCACACGAAACTCACAGCTCACAGTGTCGCGCCACGCACTCACTCATATGCTCATTGGTATTGTTAAAATGTGCTGCATTTTTTTAATCGTTTTATGGTGTTGGAATTAAATTGTAAGAAGACACAGGTTATGGTCATCACTAGGAAGAACGAAGTACCACAATGTAATATACAAGTAAATGGGAATATTCTTCAACAAGTGAATCGGTACAATTATCTCGGAACAGTCATAACATCTGATGGGAGATGCATTGAAGAGATTAGAACGAGAATCGCCATGGCGAAAGTAGCCTTTAGCAAGATAAAAAACATTCTGACCAATAAAAAGATGTCAATTTAAACGAGAAAAAGAGTGTTGAGGGGATACATAGAGCCTGTTCTTTTGTATGGATGTGAAACTTGGACAATGTGCAGTCAAGCTGAAAAACATCTGATGGCTGCAGAAATGTGATTTCTGAGGAAAATGCAAAGAATACCGTGGACAGACAGAAAAACCAATGACCAAGTACTACAGGAGACAAATGAAAATCGTAAATTGATTAGAGAAATTAGACATGGCCAGTCAAAATTTTTTGGACATGTTATGAGAAGAAATGGATTGGAGAACTTAGTGACAACTGGCAAGATCGAAGGGAACAGACCAATAGGAAGACCGAGAGGAAAATACCTGGATGGCTTGGCCACATGGCATGGACGAGACAGGAACACTGAGCTGATCCACGACTCTTGTGATCGAGTGAATCGGCGAGTCATGACCGCCCACGCTTTCCACATGATTGATTGATTTATAGCCTATCAAATGCACAGAATTCAGGAAGATTGAATAACTCTCTCTTCCACCCACATGGTATGTTAGGTTACTCGATATGCTAATTATATTTCAGTTCTACCTATCTAAGTTTCGTGGCACTCATAATGGAACTGACCATTTCAGTTTGATTTGGTGTACAGAGACAATGATGTTGTTGTTTATTTTTTTAATTTTTGTCTTATATGAGGTAGGTATCGGAGTTGTGTTATATGTGATCTATGGCTCAATAGCAACGAATGTTTGATTTACTGCTGTTTTAAATCGATCGTATAATCTTTTCAAAGTCTTAAGACGCATCTTTGGGCCCATTAGGGATACACAAAGTGGAGAGTGGAAAAGAAGAAGTAACTAACGATAATAACTGGTATCATGAAGGTTAATAGAATACAATGGCTGGGGTAAATAGAAAGAATGGAAGATAATAGAGAAACAAAACTCGCTTACACTCAGGACATAAATGACCGTAGACCCCTAGGTAGACCAAGAAGACAGTGGAGAGATAATATACATACAGACCTTCAAGCACTTGGAATCAGCGACTGGCAAGTGAAGGTCAACCAGAGAGACGAATGGAGACGGCTTGTATCTGCAGCAAAGAACCTCAATGGCACGGAATGCTGAAGAAGAAGAAGAAGAAGAAGAAGAAGAAGAAGAAGAAGAAGAAGAAGAAGAAGAAGAAGAAGAAGAAGAAGAAGAAGAAGAAGAAGAAGAAGAAGAAGAAGAAGAAGAAGAAGAAGAAGAAGAAGAAGAAGAAGAAGAAGAAGAAGAAGAAGAAGAAGAAGAAGAAGAAGAAGAAGAAGAAGAAGAAGAAGAAGAAGAAGAAGAAGAAGAAGAAGAAGAAGAAGAAGAAGAAGAAGAAGAAGAAGAAGAAGAAGAAGAAGAAGAAGAAGAAGAAGAAGAAGAAGAAGAAGAAGAAGAAGAAGAAGAAGAAGAAGAAGAAGAAGAAGAAGAAGAAGAAGAAGAAGAAGAAGAAGAAGAAGAAGATTCTTTTTATTACATCGTTCAGTCTTAAAGGGCGGCTAGCAGTGAAGCTTGATACCCCTGGCTGAAACTCCATAGATTGCAGAGTCGGATTAATGGTGTCCAGTTCTTTGTTTTAGTGTGTCATCCGAGTAAATCTGCTTAGCTCGATTAAACATGGATCTCACCAGGCCACGATGATACTGGATAGATGCAAAGCCTGACGAGATGCAGCGAAGTTGCCAGGCCACAAATGGTGCAACATACACTTTGCGGCTTCTGTGTTTACATTCAATAAGGACATACATTTTGTTTTTAAAAATCACGTTTTCGACTTATAAATCATTATTGACTAGGAGCACAGCTCGCCCTAGGTGTATGTCTGTCAGTTAGGTGTTTATATACGTGTTTATAGTTTCCTTGTACGTGAGTTTATGGCCTCTAATGTATCATATCTCGTATTTCATGTATTTGTTGTTTATGTAAAATCACATCATATATCACTTCGAAATATTGTAGTGTATATCACACTTTGCATTTATCTGGTCAACATGGCGTTTCATTTATCAGATTCACAATTTTCAGAGCATATATTATTAAAACGTATATATGTCATGGCTTTGTATGGTAAATATTGTTACTACAAAAATATGTATGTGTCTTTGTATGGGTAAATATTACTACAACATGTATATGCCTATGGCTTTGTAGGTGTACATATTGTTACTACGTGTGTATGATCGTCTATTTATGGAGTAAATATTGTTACTACGTGTGCATGATCGTGGATTTGTGGGGTAACTACTGTTACTACATGTATATGTCCGTGGCTCTGTGATGCATATAACTGCATACAATGTAGCAGTTTTGAGTTTCTCAAACTATAGAATTCCTGTCAAAAATTTTGCCGTGTACATAATGTCACATCATTTAGCTCTCTGTTTGTTTGTGGCGTTGCCATTTTTAACTCACTGATACGACCATTCGTTTATGGTGTTTGTTATACTCACGCATTTATACAACATTTAGTTTCTGGTGTTTGCCAGACTGACGCAGTTATACGGCCGTCTGACGCGTTTACACGACGTTTATTTTGTGGTGTATGTCATACTGATGCATGTATACGACGATGTTTGTGGTGCATGCCAAATTAAAGAACTTTCACTTCCGTTAGTCTTCTTCTCATCATGTTATCTTGTTTCCCTCGTACCTTGCGGTTCCAAGGTGAAGAGTAAACAGCAGGATAGTACCCGTTTATGGGGTTCATATATCGTGATTCCCATGAATTCTGTTATTTGCTCTGTCCATAGTTTACGTAGTCGGCCTCATTTTCTGGTTCCATTTGGCCTGCACATCATTGTTTGTTGTGGTATACTCTTACTTGGTAGCCTAGTTTAACCATTTAACTTTGTTTTTTAATTACATCTATCGCTGATATAACCCGCACTTTAGTCCTGATGTCTTCATTTATTTTGAATAACGAAGACACAAACAATAGATTGCACGATTTACTGCCTGGCATATTTCTCTGCATCTCGTCAGGTACATACTGCAGAAATCACACAACATAAAGTGAAATATCTAGATAACTCCTTCAAGCTGAAATATACGCATGTTCGCACAGTAATGTCTATTGTCTACCATGGTAATTTTAAACTGACTAACATGTCTTTCTGCTTGCACAAGGCCGGCTTACGTAAGTTGATCATTATAGCTTCTGCAAACATTAACAAGCGACTACTTTTTGTGTTGAGCAACACACGGACGTCTCTCTCAATCACATGACCGCTCTCGAGCACATGCCTCGCGACCGATGAAGCGAAACTGTTCCGGTGTGTCGGCCTACCTAGGCTACCATCGTCTGTGTGTAGTAACTTGTCGACCAAGTTCGGAATGTGTTCCAAAATCTTGCTGTTTAAATGCTGCTCTGTTCTGCCGATGTAGATGGCCTCGCACCTGCATGTAAATTGGTAAATATAATTCGATTTGGCGTACAAAGCTACAGGTTCTTGTATTGCTGGGGTGGGAATCGGTGTGGTTCTGTACCTGATAACTGGAGTTGCAGCACAGAATGTTCGCCCGACTGTTGTGATGAGCCGGTCCTGCAGACGTTGTATTACATCATCCCCTCGGAATATTATAGTGTATATCACACTTTGTGGGGTGGGGTAAATACTGTTACTACATGTATATGTCCGTGGCTCTGTGATGCATACCACTGCATACAATGTAGCTGTCTTGAGTTTCTCATACTATAGAATTCCTATGTCCATAATAATTCCGTGTACACAATGTCACAGCATTTAGCTCTCTGTTTGTTTGTGGCGTTGCCATTTTTGACTCATTGATCCGAGCATTCGTTCAAATTCACCACGGGAAAACATTGTTTAGAATTTCTTCATTTATGATTTTCTCTTTTCTTGATACTTATAGTATTCTACTCGTGAACATAATTTCCGTTGTAATTTTTCTTTTCTCTATTTCTGTCATTGTCCAGGTTTGACATTAGTAGCATAGAGTTAGTAGGAAGATTGTGTTGTAGAGTGTTTTTAGTGTTTACTGATACGTTTTGGCTCTTTAGTATTGGTGCCATTTATCCAGTGAGTTGGTTTATCTTATTACATCTATTTTCGATCTCGTCATTTGATTTTCCATGTGACGATAGTATACTTCCTAAGTACTTGAACCTCGTTACTTGTTTTCGGGGTGTTCTTTTATATAAATCACTGTTATTTTTTCTTCTTTGGTTATAACAATTACCTCTGTTTTATTGATGCTAATGTTCATGGTATTTTCCTTGCGCACTTAAGTTAGACTATATGTGTTGACTTCTGAGTATATGCTTCTTTCTTTGAACAGTAGGCAAAATCCCCCGCCAGCTTGCTAGGCCAGTCACAGATTTAGGACAGAAACATCTGACCAAGGGGAGTCAGTCCCCACTGGCGAGCCAGAGCCCCGTTGGCCCATGACCTTGTTGTCATGGTTTCCAGGTCTACATTATAAGGTTTAGGTCATCGGTAGGCTACTAATTTTCGCTTTTCTGTTAGATGTAGGGTAAATCAATCATAAATTATGCAGGTGATTATTTGCTTGATTGCTTGCGTTCGCTGGCTGTGAACTCCAGCATGAAGTCCTGTATTTCGAATGAAGACATCCTGTTGTCCAACATCAATGTGATGTCATATCGGACTGAGGTTTGCGTGAGTATCCGTTGTCCCATGTCTGGCTTATTGGTGTGCAGACTGGTGGTTCCTCGCTGTGCAGGCAGATACTCTCCGACTTCGGAAGAAGCAGCGATCATGCTACGTTAGCCAGGACCCTGAAGGGACCTGTTGCCCAGGATGCACGACTAGGACGTGTTAGTAGGTCTTGGCCAGTATAGAACCTGGCCCTGGTGCCTTGGAGACACCTCTGTGTCCCAGGTTATTATTTTATTTGTAACGATAATGTTGCTGTAATCATAATTATTATTATTAATAAACCAATACATTTTTTTTTGTTTCAGCTTGGCAAGAGGCCCAGACTGTGAACACAGAGATGCAGAAGTTGGAACACCTGCCTGGTAGAGAGACACTACAGTCTTGAACTCGTCTGCAACAGTTGGCACCAATGACGCGGCCATGCCAACATCAACACCTCCACCTGCCGCAATGTCTGATGGTGCGCAATCCTCACGTCCCATGACCACCTGGACTGCCATACCATTTGTACTGGATACTTTAATCTGAACATGTTCTGCAGTTTCATTCATACTTGTCTGTGCATTACTAGATAGAACAGATTTTACTTGTAGAATTTAACACGTTTTGTCAAATATAAACAGCGGTTTAAGTAATGGTTCATTTACATACAACAGTTGGAGTCTTAAATAATGTAATACTTGTATTTGCTTAACTAATAGCAGTTTAATGAATATGTAAGAACTCAGCTATGCAGATGTGACACTTTGCACCTCGCAGTGGCGCTAAAGGATTAAAATAGTTGATCCTGTCTGTCAAGAAACGCAGTGAAAATCGAATTCTAAAGTAAAGGAAAATATTTTTAAAAAACATAATTTCCACTGACAAATCTACATGCCAAAAAAAGTCTACATTGAAGAAACGGACAAAATCACAAACTGTGAAACACTTATCTTCATAATTAATAAACAGAATAGCTCATAAGACGCCAGACTTGCCATGGCAATGCAAAAGGCACACTGTATTAAGAACCGATGGACAAAACATCCAACAAACAAATTAAAGTAACAATCTTTGAGAACATGCCTGTGGCAACATACACATGTGAGTCACCGATTATTTCGTAATAAATGAAGATGAAAATCTATTCTTTTTGAACTGACATGCTACAGACAAGTTCTTCAAATAACCAGGACTGAGAAGAAAACAAGAATACTGACATTATACCAGATGTGAACACGGAAGACAGCTGAACGGAATCACTTCTAGAAAATGTTACACGCCACTGTGGTTGTTTTCACTGTCGTTTGGGTAGAACAGTGTTGGATGGCGTGGTTGAGGGGCAAAAAGGCAAGGGTCGACATGCAGGAAGATGGAAACAGGATAGGGCAGACACCTGATTGGCTAGGGATCGAGACACAGAGGCCGGCTTCACGTGAGCGACTTTCTACAAGGTACCTTCTACGTGATAATGATGCGTCGTTGTTTGAGTACAACGTGGGGTTCACATCACACACAGACACACACACACACACACACAAGCACTCACACACACAATCACTCACACACATACACACACGCACACAAACAATCACACACACACACACACACGCTCACTCACTCACATACACAATCACTCACACATAAACACATACACACAAATACACACACACGCAATCACTCACACACACACACACACACACATACACACACACACACACACACACACACACACACACACATACACATGTTATTGATAGTCGGGTTGTAAAGCATGTAAGGGCTGACATTGCCGTGACATGAGTCAGACATCAACCGTAACCAGTTGCTAGTAATATATAGCAACATGTTTCGCATATTCTCTCCCCCCCCCCCCCCCCCGGGCCAGGTGCTGTGCATTTGAACAAATTAACCCATCCCATGTCCACAACAGTACCTGACGCTGCCAACATAATAAATTAACTCTTAACTCTTCTATTACAGACAATTGATAGTTGAAGCTGACAACTCTAAATCGATGATTCAACAGCTGCCTGGAAATGAGCAAGATAAATTCACATCTAGTTCACACGTATTCACTTTTTAGTCATGATATCTTGTTTATGTTGGAGATAAAATAATAGCTTCTGAATTGGGAAAAGGTATTACCATCAGGTGTTAAGGGAGTGAAGAAACTGGCGCACGTTTTGGCCATGTAAGACGTAACTGTGAAGCATATAGTGAGAACATTTGGTAACTGTGAAGCATATAGTGAGGACATTTGGTAACTGTGAAGCATATAGTGAGGACATTTGGTAACTGTGAAGCATATAGTGAGGACATTTGGTAACTGTGAAGCATATAGTGAGGACATTTGGTAACTGTGAAGCATATAGTGAGGACATTTGGTAACTGTGAAGCATATAGTGAGGACATTTGGTAACTGTGAAGCATATAGTGAGGACATTTGGTAACTGTGAAGCATATAGTGAGGACATTTGGTAACTGTGAAGCATATAGTGAGGACATTTGGTAACTGTGAAGCATATAGTGAGGACATTTGGTAACTGTGAAGCATATAGTGAGGACATTTGTCTGAATCCACTGCGGGAAGTCAGGAGACACATCACATTAGGGCCACCATTTGTCAGGGCATCAAAACTGGACACGCGTATTTAAAACGGGACTGGGTAAATGTATTTTACATCAACATCGGGCATACTTTTTCACATAAATATGGGCACATATATTTACATCAAGGCTGTTCACATTTATTTACATCACGGCTGAACACACGTATTTACATATGCTTTGATCACTGCTATTTACATCAAGAGCGAGTGCACTTATGTACATCAAAGCTGTGTAGACTTATTTACATCACGTTTGGACTAATTTATTTAAATCAAGGTTTAGCACACTTATTTACATCAAGAATGGACACACTAATTAATGTCAAGAAGTGACTCATTAATTTACATCAAGAATGGACACACTAATTAATGTCAAGAAGTGACTCACTAATTTACATCTAGAATGGATATATTAATTTACATCAAGAATGGACACTGATTAACATTATTGCGATTTTCATCAAGCAACCAAACTTGTCTACATTGTTTCCCTCCTGTCGCGTTTACTTTAGTATTAAGTAATAAGAATAGTTTAAAATAGCGGAGATGATGTACCTACGTAACGTATTGTTTTACAATAATGTCATGTGTTATTGATATCTTCGTGTAGATAAAATAATGCTAATGTATGAATTAAACATGCAGAAGTGCTCAGACTTGTTTGAAATCATGTGTTCTTTACTCTGTGGCACAAAACATGAAATGTCCTTGTTCAAGAAAAGGGAAAACGTCTGAGATCAAACGTCGTCTCGCTCAAAGAACACGTTAGCTTGGACGATCCACCAGCCAACACTTTGTACAACTTGTTATAATTAACCTGATCGATCATATTCCCCTGAACAAACTATTAAGAAATTGGCAGAATGAATCTTCAGTCTTTCTTTAACAGAAACGCTTTGATATATTTAGCTTCTTAAGAAGCATTTATCAATTAGCAATAAAAAAAAAAAAAAAAAAAAACACTGCCAGGAGTTTCTGGTGCTTGATTTTCATGACTGTGTCCTTGGTAGACGATTAGTTTAGATCCAATTTTCGTATTGCGTGTGCATAGTTCTATTGTTGTCTATATCCACTAACAACTACTGTTACAGTCTGTCTTTTTCAGCAGTTTATTGCACTTGCGTGAACTCATTATAAGCTGCATTCTACATGCACACGATACAATATGATCATAAATACGAGTGACACAAAGTGAATGTTGACTGAGTGACAGATAGAGTGGCTATGGTTGTGTCTAGGGGAATGTCAGTGTATATGGGATGTTGAACAACCGATCAACCACGATGAATCATAACCAAACTCCAGTCAGTGAACAAGCGTTAATTGGCGCACGTAGTATTCCTTTAATTCTGAATTAACACAGACACACGTAACATATAAATCCAGGAACAATAATTCTCTCAGAATATATCTCCATCCCAATGGAACACTTCGAATAACACTGCCTCTCAAGGCCTACTAAATCTCATCCCACACGACAGGTATACTAGCCTCTCTCTAGGCCCGACTCCAATTAACCCACTCTGGGTCTCGAATTCCACTCACTATCCCTGGAAACCCACAGTGCGGAGTTCTCTTCCTAACTCCGTCACAATTCTTCACTTTCTCAGACCACGACCTCCTCCTAGTCGGTCTAAACTCAACTCCCCTGGGTCAATGTTTGTCCCTGTCTTTTAAACCCTTTTATGCCCCCTCACAATGCTCCACACAAACACTACCTCACTGCTCCAACTGTCTGCCTCACAATTATCCTAGCCAGCTGACCTCTTCTCAGCTCCCCCTTCAATTACTGTCCAGTCATTTTCCCCCTCTGGGGAACTTACTACCCGCCCTATATTATCTCGTGAACTTGTTTATGTGTACCCTTGCTATCCAGGACACTGATCTTAATGTCAATGACCCCAGGCATGTGGGACTACCCCCTCCTCAGAAGAAAACATCGTTTTCAAATGATGGAAGACTAATACTTATCAAATATGTGACCCAGACACATTGCCTGGGTAGCCGTAAGTATGACTCCATCTCACTCTAGCTACCACTCTAAATAATATATCAAATACTCATAGTAAACTCTCATATTCCTTACACATCAATACACGCCAACTTTCCATATTGTGTATCAATACATGAGCTAATACATGGCATAATAATCCACATAACATAGAAAATCATTATATTTATGTACCCGCAGGTCTATTAATATCTTCAATAACACACAAACCATGTAACTTTGCTAATAATGGTCCATGAATAAATGTCGAGGCGCTGCCTTGCCTCTGTCTTCCCTCAACTATCTGGAGAGATTGTGTACGGACCATATATCAGGTGGTTCTTTTCTTGCATCAACCCACTCTCTGATTCCTATCGATGCGGTGTCTACCCTTCATGTACCCATGCCTTATGTTTCCTATATCTTTAAAATATCTTTTCGCTAATCCTAACCCTGGTTCAATGATGTCGTTAACACTCTTTTGAACTGCGTTAACATTGCTATCTGCATATTGTACCGTTACACTGGAGTCACTGTTTAGTCTGACCTCTTTATTACATCCTGGCCAATATACCTGGCATACTGCTCTCTGCTGCTTACGCCTTACTAATAAGTGCCCTGCACCTGCAATCTCTTGAGCTGTTCTAGTATATCGGTTTCTATGTGCTAAGGGTACTACCACTTGCCTACGCCTGGTTTTGTCATCTGAAAACCGACGAGTGAGAATATTGTTCTTCATTTCAAAGCACCCTCTACCCTTCTTTAATTACCTATGTCTCATTTTACTACACCCTTGGACACCTTTGTCTATAGTAGCATTTTGTCTCTGGGAGTCACTACCGCTATGTTTGAGATCCATTCTCACCTGCTCAGCTGTACTATCCTTGTCCTCAGTCCCTATGTCTACTTCAAGTGCCTCTTCATGTTCAGCTATACTCTCTAATTTAGGTTTTCTTTTGGTAACTACCTCGTTACTGCTTACACTATGTTTCTTGTCCCAATAAACTACTTCTTCTTCTGTACAATCTTTAACTCCTGGCACGTTTCCGATGATCAGATCCGCCACTGGTGAGTCTAGAACACACGCTGCCACTCTTCCTGTGATATATGGTGTTTTTACTGTTATCACGGCTACTGGGTAATTCTACTGTCCCATTAAATGTAATGCACCTAATCTTTTTTCCTGTATAGTCCGAGGGATCTACTAAGCTCTTTCTAACTCCGATGGACGTACATCTGGAATCCATAATTGTTAACGCTGGCCTATCATTAACAAACCCATGATGCATCTTCAAACATCCTCCTGCATGTACTGCTGATCCTGCCTTAACTGTGTGACCACACATTAAGACCGGTTCACTGTCTTTATCAAACAGAGGTTTGCATCCACTACAACTCTCCTTGTTAAATGTTTCAATTACTTGCGCTGAATTTGATGCTCTGTTTCTCCCATCGTACACTCATAGCTGAAATGGTTCTTTTTTCCATATTTGAAACAGATGATCTCCTTCCTTACGTTACTCGTTGGCTCACTGGATGGATGTACATCACACTGTGCTGCCTTGTGTCTCCAGCTCCCACAATTCCAACATCCGGCATAACTATTTGGACGTCTCTGAAAATTGCCCCTTTTGTATGGATACCGTCCTGCTCTGCCAAAATGGTTGCCACGGAACCTATTGTCTGTAGGTCCTTGTTGTTCATACCTCTGTGCTGAATCCACACTTTTCGCCCTTGGTCTGATAACTGGATTCTGGTCCTGTTTTGTATACGCTGCACAGACAATTTCCTCACTCATTTGCCTACCAATAGAACTGTTTGGATGTGCAGTCATGTAATTTTGCCCTAACTGAGACATTGTGTCTATGTCCTTTGGCTTACGTTCTTCAAAGAAAGCCACTAAATTAGTATTGCATGCAGATACTACCTTGTCTCTTAACATTAAATCCACTAATCTATTAAAATCTTTTCCTACTTCTGCAAGCTCCATCCATTTATTAAATGTGTTCTTTACTGTATTAAATCTGTAAAATCCTGATTTGTCTCTGGCACTAATTGTCTGAACTTTGTTCTGTATCCATGTTCAGTTAGTTGGAACTTTGTAAGCAAACGTTGACGCAAAATAGTGTAATTGTTTCTTTCTTCCACAGGTAAATTAAGCATGGTATCTAGGGCCTTACCCGTCAGAAACTCGCCAAGTCTAATAGCATACTCGCCTTCTGGGATGCCTAACGCTTTCGCTGATGCCTCGAATCTTCCCAGATAAGCTTCAAGACTATCACGGTCTGTAAAGTAGGGCAGTTTTAGTCTCTGTGAGGGATGGGAAGGACTTCTGCTTTCTTCACTTCGACCCTTAGATGCAAATTCTAACTTTTTAATAGCAATTTCCGCTTCAATCTTAATCTTCTCTTTCTCGATTTCCACCGCTTGTTTTCCATTTCTAGTTTCAATTGTGTCTCTTCGTGTAGGCGCTTTTGTTCCATTTCAGCCTGTCTTTGTTCTCTCTCAGCTAACTTTCCTTCATGTAGGCGTTTGGCCTCGAGTTCTGCCTGTCTCTGTTCTCTTTCAGCCTGCCTTTGTTCTCTTTCAGCCTGTTTCTGTTCTTTTGCTTCTGCATACTCCTGTAACTCTTTACCCTTCAGGCCTAACCGTTCACCTGCTTCAATATGTTTCATTAAAGTAGGCATCTTGTACTTGTGGACACGTTGCTGTCTGTCAGCCACCTATCAATATAAAGACTCTGCTGCTAGTCTTTGTGTACCTTCCCTAAGTACACCACCACTCACTGTGTACGTAAATTCGTAGTCCTAATAATATCACTCTGTACTCACCCAGTCACTCTACAAGCACTAGGTAGTGAGGGGGAATATTACCTATACTCCCTTGTATATATATATATATATATATATATATATATATATATATATATATATATATATATATATATATATATATATAACAAATAGCTGTAGAAAATTTCCTGGAAATATAGTTAAACATACATATAAATATACACGAATGAATGATAACACTAAGTGATGTCTATTAGACGATAGACGCATAGGCTGGAGAAACGCAGACGGATGATTACATAGAAATAAAAACCACTGACATAAACATGCCCATGTAAGACCATACCGTGCGCATAATATAAACTGACAGATACCATCTAGATAGAAGCTGTTTTAACGTAAGAATTACAACAATACCATATATCCAAAGAAATCAAATATCATATGTAACAGTAAAGAGAAAACAGTAAAAAGAACAAATATAAAATGAAAATGTACATATATCTGACGATAGACCCTTGGACACCGTGTATAATGTCGAGACGACCCAATGCTCAACAGCACAAACAAACTGACGCGTCAGCTGCCTCTCAACAACATACAATGTGCACCTAGAAAATTTACCTGTGCCTTGTCTCCCGCACTTCGCAAAACAATGCAAAAATCTCCTACTTATTACGAACACTGGACCACATACAAATAATTGCGTAACGCACAACAACAATACTTAGGACGATGAGAGCAACAGAAACAAAAAAAGGTAACCAACAACTAAGCGATAGTAGAATCTCACAAAAGTCCTTAGTTTGTTTTCAATAGTCTCCGAAAATCGCCTGGAAATGTCTGTCGGTTACTGTTTTAACAAGATTACGACATTAGATTCCCACAATGAATTAGTGTTCTGATGCGTTGTCGCTTTTTTGTACGTGGCGATAGCGATTTCCGACTGTCGTAAAATTGAAGATGATGGTGATTATCCCAACGCCTTGTCTCTACACAGTCCGTAACGTTTTTATAACCCTCCCTGTGGAGTTGGCGTGTGATTGTATAATGTATGTTATCGTTCTTGTATTGCCAGAAATATAGGGTTTTCGTTGCGTTTTGGGGAGACGAAAATACCTTTAAAGTCAATGAATTTTTAACTGCGTAGTCGCTATCGCTTTGAAGTGATGGTATGGCTTCACTGTTGCCGAAAAGGTTAAACCAACGAATGGCAGTAAATGATCCCGCGCTTTAAATCCGTTTTGCAAGTCTTTTTTGATAGAGAAATGTGATCATACTTGCTATGACGGCACCTGAATGACTGTTGTGGATTGTTTCCCGATGACCCGATGATGACACATACACAAAGACGTTAAACGTAAATCCGAGTTTCAGTGCAAAAACGTGTTTATCTCGTTCTACTCTGGACAATTTTTCAGTAACTTTCCACTGTCCACGGCCTTGAACCCGCCGGTCATCTCTGTTTCTCTTTATCACAATAATCCGTACAGAAACTATTACTTTTCCGTCATATACAAATACTTCGCTGTCCATCAAAAGCACTGACCCTCTGTCAACCCCATTTGTCCGTGGAGACTCACAATTTCCACCGTCCTCACCCGTCGTGTTACCTGTGGTGAAATTCTTAACCTGTCGACCTGCGACCACACCGTGCGTTGTCCTCAGCACACACACAAAATGTCTCACCACGCACAGGACTTCGCAACGAAATTGCTCACTGTCTGTTATCTTTGGTTTTTTTTTTCAATCCTGTCTTTATCTCCGACAGCGATACTGTCCAATTGTGCTGACCCGCTCTTGACCTATGAAAAACACCGTACACCTGTCTTCAGCGCGCACAGGACTTCGCTACAAAATCACTCACTGTCTGTTGTGTATTTGCCGCGCGCTTGCTGTTTTTGATGTACTGTGGTAGCCTTTCGTGAACTCTCTGTTAGCCAGTTCCCGCACAGGAGAAAACCCAGTGTTTATACCGTGGACACCCTTTCCCCGTCAATGGCCCCACTCCGAGTGAGAAATGTTATTTTTACCTGGTTTCTCGTGAACTCTGTATTAATTCTCCGACACTTTTGAAATGCGTCGTCTACTGAAAATGGTGTTTATTCTTTGTGCCATAATTGTCGTTGAGATTGGGCATCCGACTAATGTCTCTGATCTTAGTATCCTCTCTAATCAACGAGTTCACAGATAAACAGAATGACAACGATGTCTCTAATGCAATGAGTTTCTTGACCGGAGTACGAGCCCTCATAAATCTTCTCTGACACAAAGTGAATGTTGACTGAGTGACAGATAGAGTGGCTGTGGTTGTGTCTAGGGGAATGTCAGTGTATATGGGATGTTGAACAACCGATCAACCACGATGCATAACCAAACACCAGTCAGTGAACAAGCGTTAATTGGTGCACATAGTATTCCTTTAATTCTGAATTAACACAGACACACGTAACATATAAATCCAGGAACAATAATTCTCTCAGAATATATCTCCATCCCAATGGAACACTTCGAATAACACTGCCTCTCAAGGCCTACTAAATCTCATACCACACGACAGGTATACTAGCCTCTCTCTAGGCCCGACTCCAAGTAACCCACTCTGGGTCTCGAATTCCACTCACTATCCCAGGAAACCCACAGTGCGGAGTTCTCTTCTTAACTCCGTCACAATTCTTCACTTTCTCAGACCACGACCTCCTCCTAGTCGTTCTAAACTCAACTCCCCTGGGTCAATGTTTGTCCCTGTCTTTTAATCCCTTTTATGCCCCCTCACAATGCACCACACAAACACTACCTCACTGCTTCACCTGTCTGCCTCACAATTATTCTTCAATCACTGTCCTGTCATTTCCCCCTCTGGGGAACTTACTACCCGCCCTATATTATCTCGTGAACTTGTTTATGTGTACCCTTGCTATCCAGGACACTGCTATTAATGTCAATGACCCCAGGCATGTGTCAACGAGCAAAACGGGGGTAATGCAGATGAGCAGATCTACTGGTCCACTAAATGTACAGATACATAGTACACTTCCTAAGCAAGTTCAAGAAATTAAAAATATGAGAAATATGATCACATGGGATGGCAGAATAGACCAACAAATCGAAATCGAATGTCAAAAAGCAAGTGCGCTTATAAGAGGCAAAACGACATATGGTAAAAATCGGATTCATACCAACCTTGTGCTATCACTGTCAATAATATCACATTCTGGTGACAGAAGCGACTGCAACAACTCTCGTGGCATTTTTCTTCTCAGCATTACAGGCAGGATTCTCGCTCGAGTCATCCTAAAAAGATTCATTCTTGCTGAAAGAATTTACCCCGAACCACAGTACGGATTTAGACCTAACAGGCCCATAAAAGACATGAATTTCTCACTCAAGCAGCTCCAAGAAAAATGCAGAGAACATTGGAAGCCATTATGGATTGCCTTCACCGATCTCACAAAGGCATTTGAATTCGTGAGCAGAGACGGCCTTTTTAAGATACTTGACGAGATAGGACGTCCACCCATCCTGCTAAGTCTCTTGAAATCATTTCAAGACAACATGCAGGGGACCATCTTATTCGACTGCTCAACATCCCAGTCAATCAGCATCAGCAGAGGAGTAAAGCAGGACTGCGTGCATGTTCCTACACTTTTTTTTCCTTCGCCCTTCTCTTAAGACAGGCTTTTGGGACTGCCACTGAAAGCATATACCTCCATACAAACAAGAACTGATGGCAAACATTTAACCCATCATGACTCAAGGCAAAGACCAAAATAAAAACAAGATGCATAAGTTAATTGTTTTTTAAAAAAACAGTCGTGGAGCAAACACAGCAGTGTTCTGATCGTCAGATGAGTCCCCCCTTCCCCAATTATTTCGGACTTTTAACCTCTTAATACTCTCTGGGGGCGGTCCCGTCCGGGTCATTACTCCGGGCGCCTTTCCCCTGCCGTGGAGACGTTCAGTCACAATCGTTATCCCTCATGTTACGCTTGTCCCTTCGCTGTTACCATATCCACTCTCAAGCCCTCCCTCCCTCGGTGAGGAGTCCGTGAAGACTGTGCTTGCCCCTTAGCCCGTGTAGTCGTGAGGTGCTAGCTTCATCCCCCGCCACGGCCTTTATCGCCTCCATTCGTCTGCGTTGCCGTGTTCCTTCCTTGTGCCCCGTTCACGGCGCCGCACTCTATTAGGAAGCCGGCTCTTCCTTTACGTTTCTGGACCCACCTCTTGGTCTCTGCAGCTGAATGAGTGCGACCTACGGACGATTATCGCTATGTCATGGAGGTTTGAGCTCGGCCGACATTTGCATAGTTTCACTGCACACAGATTCACAACCCACGCTAGGAGGAAAGGCTAAAGATCTGAAACGAGACGTTGCAAGTTCGTGGTTTTGGTTGAGAGATTGTTAGTAGTCCTGCAGTTACCGCTTCTAACCATACTAGTTTCGAGACTCATCCCACTCTAGGTTCCGACAATTCCATAGCCAGCCCGAGGCCTCTTCGGCTGCCTCACACAGTTGTTTCTGCGTCCGAGTTCTTGCTTGTCCTTTAATGCCCATTCGCTTCAGCACATCAAACACGGAGTGGGAGACTAGACCTCTGGCGCCTACCTCAACGGCGAACAGCTTGACGGTGTACTCTTATAGCCTAAGACTTGCGACCATGTCATTGTACTTCTCTAACTTGTACAGATGCTGCTCCTCAATATTTGACTCATACGGGACGGTCAGCTTAACCAGCGTTACCTGCTTATCTGACGAGAAGCTAAGTACGATGTTAGGTCGCAAGCCAAACTTTCGGATCACTTCATGGTATTTGCCACGACCCTTTAGATCTACGGTCAGTTCCCAGTCCCTCGCACCATCGAAAATGGTGGCAAGCGGCAAGACGTCAGTTCTGCCTTCGCTGCGCCCGGCTCGGACGAAGGAAATCTACATCTGTCTCGGCCTGGTCCTCATTTTCGTCTTCATTCTGGCTACATCCACTATGGCTGCCTACTCAGTAAGGACTTTGTTGTCCCGCCACGTAAATCGGCCTTGGGTCAGGGCGACCTAACATGCGGACAGTACGTGTTCCGCTGTCTGAACCGTTTGGACCTTTGTACAGAAGGGACAGAACGGGTCGGTGTTTTCCCTCACTTGACCAAGTTGGCAATTGATGGCAAGACGTCGCAGACGAAACTTACGCGCAGTGGTGCCATACGCCATATCTCATTCCAGGTAAGAGATCTCTGCACTACCGCTTTCCGTGACATCCTCTGGGCTTGCTGCGCCTGTTGGGCAGCCTTTCGGACACTTTCGTCGTCTTCCCCTTTGCGGATCTCCTTAACCACCAGGTCCCTGCGTTCCTTGGTCGTGGCCGTGGACCACATCGGTACATTGCTTTGGAAGCTTTTCTGTCCCACTGGGTGTGGTCCATTAGCAAACACGCATGGCCAGCCGGTCGTTGGGCTCAAATCATGGTCGGTTGAGCGGATACGGTCGTCATCGTGTGGTCTCTGGTGGATCCTTTATTCCCCCCCCCCCCTCCTTTCGAAGGACCCAAGGGGCATCTATTCTTACTTTTACTCTGTGTCGCGATAATGATATTATACAGCGTTAGGGATTATCAGCCCGGTCAGCTGTCAGCCCTACCGTTTCACCGGTGGAGCCAGTTTCATCACTGCGCTGCAGCAGTTCGCTGTCTTTCCAGCTGTCCATCCCGTCTCTCCGGACATGTCTAATGGACTACCCATAAGAGAACTACTTTTTGCAGACGATGCAGCACTGACCACTCATGCAGCAGAAGATCTGCAACGGCTCATAGATAGTTTTGCAGCCGCCTGGGGAGAATTTGGGATCACCATCAGCCTAAATAAAATATAGGTAATTGAACAAGATGCTAGTGAACTTTCATCAATGGGAATTTCTTATTACGAACTGAAGGCTGTCCATGGGTTTGCATATTTGGAGTCGATAATATCAGATAATCTTTCCTTAGTGTGAGGTGTTGAGAATATTACAAAAGCCCCAATGAGTGAGGTTTTTATAAAATATATCTATATATGAAAGATAAGGGTTTGATATGATAAGTTGTCTAAGGGCATCCCTAATGGGATGGATAATCATTCCCGAACAGCCCTTCAGAGGAACAATATAACTTGACCCACTGTGAGAACATTAGACTTAAAGTTTAAGTTCCTACACAGAATTAGAAATGAGAAGGTTCCTCCTGAAGGCTTTTAGAGATCTTGACTATTCGCCACAGCTACATAGGAATGTGTTCCCTTCTTAATAATGTTGTCTTTGTGCTCTCAGCCACCTCATGCAGATCTCTTATTAAATATATCAAAAGTGACACATATCAACTAGACTCAACAGTAGTTGACCAAAACATCAACAATGGAAAATACGTCACACAGTTGAAAATAACGTTTGCAATAACTGTACTCAACAACGGTTGAACAAGGCAATCACCATAAAATGTTCTCAACCACGGTTGGACAAGACATTCACAATGAAATGGTCTCAACAACATTCGAACAAGACATTCACAATTCCCCGTACTCAACAACAGTTGAATAAGTCATTCACAAGAAAATGTACCCAACAACCATTTTCAACACCTCCGTGTATTAGTAGACTGAGGGGCTCTGGAGAAGATCCAGGTTCCACTAAATATCAAATTATACACTTCAACAAATGTATATACATAACAACACAATCAGTGGGGGAAAAAACAGATACTTCATCCCAAACCAACCAACAGAGCCACAACCCAAGGAATAATAACTCTCCTCTATCCAATAGTATCACTAATCTATCAAACCCCTCCTTCAACAACAGTCCTAACATTGAGGAAATGAAAAGAATTCACATGATCTGGGCAAAACACTAGTGTATAACCACTGCTCTGGTGCATTATAATCATGTTGCCACTAATTAGCAGTGTTAGGGAAAGTTCCTGGTAGCAGCCTTCCTCATGATACACCCTATAAAAGTCAATTACTTCTTGTGAAACAGTATCTGTAGAGATAAAACTATATTGAATCCTTAGTGATGACGAGGGTGCCTGTGAAGCTGACACTTGGGGTCATTCAATACAGTTGAGTATGCACTCCCTATGATGCTGGGCGGTAAGTGCTCAGTACATGTTGTCCATGACATTCTGAAGACCAACCAGTGATTTGGGACATAAATCCAACATTCTACAGCATCCCACCGCGCAAGTGATGCCAGTGCACCAATTTCAGAGATAAATTGCATTTAAGACAATCTTTAAAGAGTGCTTTAGCAATTCTCATGAATGTAAAATAATCACCAATCATTACAGGAATTGTATTATTCTGGCATGAAATGCACGTCTTGCAAACATAAGAGTATGATAATGTGTCTATCTTTCTTTCACACGAGATGGTACTCATAAAACCAACATCTCACTCCTTCAAACATTCTCAGCATCTACAGGGAAGAGATTACATGTCACATCACATATTCTGATCACAAGAGTGATAAAACGTAGACTCACAAGAGCATTTCGACAGTTTGATTAAGAATGCGCAATGATTTGCATTCATAGGAAGTTCTACAGCGCATTAAAAATGCAAATATGCATTGAGAGTGATATACATACATCAAGAATACCGCATAATTCTCATAGCAGACGAAACGATAGGCATAGTAAGGTATTCAGTGTGATAGACATGACAGCCTGATAGAAAACAACATTCAGTAAACTCCACAGGGAAGTTCTGATCTCACTTTCACATTTCTCATACAAATACTCTTATATTCGTCTCTTTCTCAACACTAGGCACTGCCACAACATTTAAAATGATATATGGGCGTACCTGAGACACAGAGCAATTGAATCAGGGAATAAAATAGCACCACATCTTAAAAGCGAATAGCCCAGATGAAATCCAAATTTCAACTGTTAGGCTATGGATTTAGAATCCAAATAGCGTCTCTAGGCAGGCATGAGCCAATCAAACGACTGCATGCACCTTATTCATACCCTGTCCTATTCTAGAAGCTTCTGTCCCAAAATAACTCTGATGTCATATTATCAGGATGGATACTGTTCTATTATTAATGTTTTGAGAAATGTTTTATGGACTGTGAATATGGATGAATGACCCACCATGTTACACTTAGAGACAGAAATCTACAGACGCATTAGGACGACAGCCACAACACTTTCCAGGCTAACTAAGAGAGTTTGGAAGAACGATAGAGTAACAGAGCGAAAAAAAGTTCAAGTATATAAAGCATGTGTTGTGAGCACACTACTCTATGGGTCTGAATCCTAGACCCTGTACTCACGACAGGAAAGAAAATTGAATTCCTTCCACATGAGATGTTTGAGACGTATCATGGGCATATCATGGAAAGACCATATAACAAACAAACATGTGCTTGAAAGGGGTGATATTATTACAGTGCACTCCCTCCTAAAGCAGAGACGCCTCCGGTGGCTGGGCCACGTATCTAGAATGGAGGACGAGTGTATTTTCAAGGAACCCCTATACGGAGAACTAGCCACTGGGAAGAGGCCACCCAGAAGACCCCAAATGCGATATCAGGATGTGTGTAAACAAGGTATGAAAAGCATTGGCATAGATCCAGACACGTGGGAAAGAGTTGCAACAGACAGATGTTCCTGGAGAAGAGATGTACGAAACGGACTGGTGCTCTTTGAGCGCAATCTGATTAAAATAGCTGAAGATAGGCGGCACAGGCATAAAATGCAGTCACTTACTACGGGACCTGACTCGTCTTACAGATGTTGAAACTGTGACAGAAATTGTCACTCTCGCATTGGACTATACAGTCCCAAGCGGTGCTGCCAGGTGCCTCCTCAGCGGCACAACTCTATAGTCCTTCAGGACTGAAAGAGGCCTACAACTACTACTAAGACCTAATTGTTGAGACCACCCATTTATTGTATATAGTTTTGTTTTTTTCTTAACTGACTTCTTGAATGGAAAAGCACGGCGATGTCATCAGCAAAGTCCCAGTCTTCCAGATCCTCTCTAAGATTGAAATGAATTCCAATAGGCGGCATGTCATGTCATCATCGGACAGTAAGAGCATGGCTTTGCTGATCCGACAGCTTCTGCGGCGTATCTTGTATTGGTGTTACCTTTCCTCTGGAGTAAACAAGGCAGGCCGAGAGAAGATAATGCGCCATAGGCAACAGATGGTGCCTACAATTCATCTCAGGGTTTGTGCTATGGAGAGGTGAAACTCAATCCCTGGTCCCCGCTATGAGTTGTATTTGTTATGCCCTTTTTAAGCACAATGTAACCAAACTATCGTGTGTCAGTACGGCCAGGTCCCAGTCTATAAACAGTTAAAAGTTAGTTAGTTTTTTTTTATTATTATGTTGCAAATCCCTTACAGGACGTTGCAGTTGTCGTGACAACACCGGCCTGGTTCTCGGTGGTTGTCAACATATTTTAATTGGGGTTCGTTATTACCTTCTGTCTTCCCTCTTACTAGATCGTCCCCAGGACGGTTCATGGATGACACTACCCATATGAAAACTGTTTCTACATGAAGAATTGACTATAATAGAACAACCTTATAAAAGGCAAATCTAGAATCTTTATTGGAGATTCTGACTCGAACACACAGATGAACAAACCAACAGACAGACATACAGCAATGAACAGTCAATTGGGTGAGAGTAGTCTGCTTGACATTCTCATCATCTCACATAGGTATGTCAGTGTAGTATCGTGTGTCAGTGTGTAGATCGAGGTGGTAAGACACATTCACCTGATCCTGTATGATGCCTCCTGGAGCCTCGTAATTTGTCCAATTAAAGTTCAGCAGCCACTAGCCACTGGGCTTTTAACACCATCGAAGGTCACAGCGCACCGCCACAGCAAACAGTCACTCAGGAATCGGCAATGTGTTAACAGCACACAGGCCACTGCAAACAGGCACTCAGCCACAGGAACATCAAAAGGATTCCTGTAAGCAAAAACATGCCAGGTGTACCCATCCATCACACCCCTGCACAATACACACTACATCAATATGCATTTACACTAACATCCTATTCATTGTGGTCAGTTCCTCCAGCTCAGGCCACAATAGTTTTATGTCTGACTTCCGAGACATATCTCACCGACTGGTTAAGTTACGACTCCTGGTAATCCCAACGTAAGTCAGTAGCTTTTCAGCCACAAGTCTCATACCTAATAGATAGTAGCTATGATTACATTCCCTACCATCTCATACCTAATAGATAGTAGATATGATGAAAGGTTCCATTCATGAGGATGGCAGAAATGCATACCTCCCATGAAGATCATCAAGTGTTATGGCCTGGATCATCCTTCCTAATCACCATGTTGTCCCATCAGGTAAGTAGATAAGCATATCAGGATACCTCAGGTATTACACCTCCAAGGTTAATGGAAGATACTCAAGCTACATTGATAACTAACCTGAAATACTGAATTATAGACAAGACAAACAACAGAAGAGTTTCATGTTCTTGTGTTTGTAGCTTCCCAACTTTCTTCCTCGGATACCTGCATTTCTGTTGTGTGTGGGTGTATGTATATAGATAGCCATCACATAATACATTCCTTAAGTTGCCTAGGAACTGTGTCGAATCAGCACCCCAAACAATCTGGTTCCGATGACAGTATAGAGACAATAGAAAGATAGACCCGCATGACAGATCCTTCTTTTCTCAGCAAAGGAAGTATAGAGTCAGACAACACTGATGAAATATCCACGCGATACATGAGTGGGTGCCTCCCCACCGCTATACTGGCCCACGGTTCAATCCCTAGAAGGTGTGAAGAGATCTTTCCCCCTTCTCACTAAGCCCAGTTAACTAACAACAGGCCTTTGGGGCGATAATAACTTCCCAGCTTATAGCCTCCTACATAGTTGGGTTTTACCGTAACGAGAAACGTATTTGGTTCTCGCTCGTCACATGAGTGCTTGACAAGTACTAGTTTCAACCACGCCACCAAATGATGATTGAAACATATTAATGTCAACATATTCATTAAGGGAATCAAATTAAAGATCTGTTCAAGAGGAATTCTTCTGCCAGAACAATAATTCCCTTAGGTACCCCATTATTGAGATAGAGCGTCGCATGTATTGTTAATTTGCTTCACCCAGACTGCTCCACTGAGCTGGCTCGGGCAATACATTCCGTCTGGTCTGTTGAACACAGGCCTCAGCTTAATCTAGGTCATAGTACACACACAGGCTTACTACACAGTTACCATGCCTGATCGAGACCCATATACCAGCTGGTGTTCTCTGACCCGAGGTTAACGTGTAAATATCGGTCAGAGCACAGGATACGGCGCAACTGGCCGACCTGGTCAAGAATTGACTCACAACTGAAATAAGAACTTTATTTAAGCGACGTCAAGTATAAAAGTGTGTTACCTTTAAAACTTAGGAACAACTATGCAACAGACATCGACCCGGTAGGTTCATCAAGCTCTGGGCTGTAGGTTCCCTCTGGAGCCCCAAAATTACAACATGATACAGCTGATCCAACACACGGCCTTTAGTCTCAACGACAACAATGCCACCACTGTAGATCAATCTATAATTCCATATGAATTGCATAGATTACCGCTGACGGACACAGCCGTGAAAGGATAGCTACAACAACACCATTATCTGTGGAACATTCTCCGGCTCCCCGTGATGTCAGTTCTACAGCTGGCCATAGAAGCGGCCTCTTTTCTTGATGACTATCTACCGAATGGCCTCTTCGTGTCAGGTCCGGAAAAACACACTCACCGAACTTGCCGAAAACTTCCGAGCATTACCTCACGAAAGTGAAGGCAACCCAGCAATCCCCGAGTTTTAGTAGAGTGTGCGATTTACAACAGAACAGATCTACGCACACTCAAAGAGTTGAGTTATGATTCTCAGGACCCGTGAAATTCATGCCAATCCCGAGATATAACATCAAGGCCCAGAAGACGGTCCTAACGCTTTTACTCGAAAATCCCCCTCTCACCCGCCATAAAATGTGGCCTAGCCACCGAGACGGTGTGGGGTAGAATTGGTACTGTGTTGTCCCGTCTGAGACGCACTTGCGTTTCGCGACAACAGTCAACACCGGAATTTTTCAGCTGCTGTTGATGTACTAGGCAAGATTATGCTGAGTAGTTTGCCATTGCTTTCTCAGCGACCGGCACACATAACCCCGTAAACTACCAGCGTGGCGAGAACCGCTGCCGAAAAGTTAGTTGCATAACCCTGAAAGGACGTTGCAGTCAACACCAACGTTTTTGGCTGTTGTGATCTCTTGGCAAGATTACGTTCAGTAGTTTGCCATTGCTTTCTGAACGACCGGCACCCATACTATTTAGTTAGAAACCAACGCAACTCTGTCTACTGCCAAATCGAACGCAGCTGTGTTTCGGACTTGGGTATGCGGGGTCACGAACAGCGTCCGTTAGCCCTTGCCACGGAGCATTATAACCATTAAGAATTGTAAAAGTGACAAATGACCTCTCTGCCACACTACTGCTCTTATTTTTCTTTATCCCTTTTCTCTCGTGAAGAACTCAATTTCGTGAGTATGTTGCCTTTATTACTTTAATGATTGCCTGTGCACAGTATTGTGCCTCGTCAATTTCGAAAGGGATTTCTTCTTCTTTGCGTTCATCCGGAGTGTTTTTTCAGATGTGATTGCAGTGTGTCTAGTTAGGCACCCTTGTGCCGAAACCCTCAGGCCATCCGACACATCCGACTTTCAGCATGCTGTTTTGACCAGGTTAGCATTCCTGGGAGACTGTCACTTTTGTGGTACCGTCCACATCCCAGCTGGTCAAGTTGGAACAGTCGAAGACTTCGGTCATCCCTCAAGTGAAGGCAGGGACAGTCCATAGCATTTTTCGCCATCCAAGGTGGCTTCCATAGTTGCAGGGCCGACACATAGCGCCCTGGTGCTGGGCTCACCGAGGGAATCGTCACGTCCTGCTCATGGCTGTTTTAAATCCTCACTTAAATATATTGGGCATTTTCTTCACCACGGGCCGTTCCCGCACAAACCAGACCGGTCTGCAGACGGTATCCCCTCAGCGAGTTTTCTGTTCTGACATGTGCTTGTTCGTTGTGCCCATAAGAGCTGTTCCAGGCACGACGGACATTCGGAAACCCTCTAGTTAGAGCTGTTCCGAACAAGAGCGGATTTCGGAAACTAGGTATCAGAGCTGTTCCTAGCACGAGAGACATTCGGACGAGACATTTAACTCGGACGTAAGTGCGTAGTGCCAATTTTTATTTTGCCACCCGCAGGATGGCACTTCCGGCTTCGGCGGGCATTTTTTTTAATGAGGTTAGCCTTCCTCGAGTTTCGAGGCACGTTAGACTTATTGTTGTGATGTCGCCCACATCTCAGCTGGTCAAGATAGAAAGGTCAACGACATCATGGTCAACCCTCAAGGGAAGGCAGGGGCAGACCATGGGCATTCCCTCACTATCTAAGAAGGCTTCCATAATTGCAGAGCCGGCACATATTGCTCTGAGACTGGGCTCACCCGAGGAGTTGCCACGTCCTGCACATGGCTGCTTTAGTTCCTCACTTCCATGTGTTGGGCATCTCGCTTGTCACTGGTCGCTCAAGCACACATCAGGAACGGTCAGACTGCTGTCGACATCCACTCGGTAAACTTTTGCTTTTGACTTCGGACCTCGCAATGGATTCGCTAGCCGTGCGTGGCATTTCGTGTTATTGAGACGTTTTTCCACTTTTGTCTACACTCTCTATGAGTTAGATACAGTTTTCGTAACCATTTCATTCGACTGGGGCACTTTTCTGACTTTTTGTACTCGCTCACGAGGTAGGCTACATGTGCTGCCGTCTCAGCACCTTACCTCCGTGCAGCAGTGAACGAGAAACGGCCAGACCCTCTCACCCGGGAATCCCTCATATCCCCCAGCTGAGATCCTTCGAACAAGTATCAGAACTGGGCATGTAGCGTGCTCAGTATCTCACCTCTATTTTTCGGTAGGTGGGTATCGGCCCGGCTCTCACATCCGAGGGTTTGTGGCTTAGAGGCGTAAGGCCTCAACCCTCGACAGAGAGCCTTAGAGTATTGTCGGGACCAAGAACATTTGCCTTCGTGCGCCTGATTTAAACTTTTGACTGCTATCCTCAGTCTACCTGCAGAGCAGCAGGTTGTGTGTCTCTTAGTCTGGCCCCTATCCCATAAGCTGTCCGATATGTAGTTTTCATCCATCGGCAAGCACATGTGGTCAATGAGACACGCAAGCTCCCCCACCACGGCAAGGTGGAGACACATCAGGGGAGCGATAATGATCCTCATTTCAGTGCTATCGAATTCATTGTCACAGAACACATATCTAATATAAATAGGCGAGTTTAGTTTTATACTTTTTCGTTTTCGTCTAGTATTTTCTCAAATAAAGCTAATGTATATATTTGGCACATTTTGTTGAATTTTTATATTTTGTTTATATTTTTCTTACGGATGTGATGAGTGATCCTGCAGCACCTGCACTCTCATTACCTCAGCGTTTGTGTTACTCTTTGCCCACAATATTCCCAATATTCCTAAGCGTAAAAAAAGATATCTAAAGAATACCATGTCTTAGTATTTCATGATTCATTGTTCGGTACTCGCTTCAGTAAAGAGGAGGAAGACTGTGAAATTACCGTACATCTTTAAACTGCGTACGTCGGTACTGAAATCAATAGTGAACTCATTCGTTTTTTAGTGCTCTTTAACGATGTTTGTTAAATCATTGAATTATCTCATCTTGTCATAATTCATGTGAAAAGATGTGAAAATATGCTAAAACCAATATTTGTTTAGCTATGGCCGTGTCCTGCTGCTTGCCGAGTCTGTTGTAGTCTTGCTCGTGACATGGGCATAGACAAATCGTAGAACATATAGGGAACTACCGATGTGACAATCGTCAGACAGAATCGGGACTGTCCTATACGGCGTTGTCGACAGAACCACCTTCTTGCATACGAAACAGTTTATAATGCATGTGATCCAGATCGTCATTGTATGCTATGCAAGTAAATGATTTCACATGTTTACATATTGCAGCAGCGAATGTTAGGACCCTCACTCTTATTGGGTAATTGGGGAAATATGCAGACGGATAATCAGTAGAATGAAGATTAATATATTGAACTTATTTGGAAGTTGCGGTGCAGCAATGTATACAACGCTCGAAAGTCAGTTAGTACTCAAAAGAAATAAAACCTGGCCTTGGGCCAATGTTTATCGTGATTTGATCGAGATTAAATGAAGCACGTATGGCATTGCTTTTATGCGGGTATCCCTAATGCAGCCCAACACTATTTGAATCATAGCATCCAATCTATCTCACTTCGTTGCTGACAATCTGAGTACACCAATCCCGTACTGAATAACTGACCGGACCAGATGATCATACAGGCAGACAAGCAATCACTATCTTTGTGATCACATGCCATAGTTCTTAGTGCTGCCATTCAGCGTTTGATTGGCTGGACGGTGTTATCAGCGAGATATTTCTTTAAAGCCATATGTTTCATATTGTCGTGCCTGTTAACAACTATTTGTTCACGGTCAAGTACAGGCTTTTACTATGCCATTGTTGAAATAGCAGCAAACCAGACATATCTTGCTGGGATTCAACCTCACCATCACCTCATCATACCATTGAAAGAACCCATGTGGAGTCTTCTGATGGCATTGTTATTAATTTTCCCGTCCATATCTTTCTTTATGAATTGGAAAAAAATGGTATATTTAGCTCCTGCGAAACGGAGGAGCTAAATATACCTAATTGTTTCCAATTAATATTGTTATATCCTGCTGCAGCCGCTGCTTTTTCTTTTGTTCTATATCTTTCTTTAGCTGGGAAACTTTAGGGAACACTTTAATCTGTCTTCCCTCGTGATTCCACTTGTCAAGCGATTCTGTTCATCGACAGAGAGAAAAAAGTGATTTTCTTGATAATGTAACCAAGATTTCGAAACCTGTGACCTCCAACTAAAAGACATGACTTTCCACTAATCAAGTTAAAAGAGTTGGGTTGCCTCATGACGTCCGATTCCCTAATACGTATCCATAATGGTAGTCATTCAGTCATTCAGTAGCATGTCCTTTGCAGAACCTCGCTGCCATAACAACCTTCCGAAAAACTCCTCGATCATAAGCAAGAAGTCCCGCATTTGAAACACTCATCTGGTGATCATCCGCCACATCCTGCACCCATCTTCTCTTTGGCATTCCTCTTCCTCTCTTCCCAGGCATATAACCCTCCACTATTGATCTCTGAAAACTTTCGTGACGTTTCAAGTGACCAAGATATTTCAATTTTCTTTGTTGTATCGTCTTTAATAGCCAACATTCTTCAATATTCAGCTCTTGAAGTATAGGTGCATTTGTTCTTTTCCTTGCCCAAGATATTATTAGAACTCGTCTATAACATTTATATTCAAAAGGATTTATGCGCTGTCCAGCTTGTTAATAAGTGACCAGGTCTCACAGGCGTATGTTGCAATGGGAAAGATGCATGCTCTTAAAAATCTAATTTTTGTAGTTCTATCTGTCCCACTGCCTAATTTATTCAGTTGTTTTAGTCTTTGAAGAGCAATTTATAGTCGTCATTTTATTTCTTTCATTGTGTCCCCGTTGTTGGTAATCAATGACCCAAGATATTCAAAATTGTCCACCAGCTCCAATTTTTTCCTCGTTAACATATATTTCTTTCTCCATAGTAGTTTTATCTGTATGCATTATCTTTGTTTTTGCTTAGGTAAGATATGATTGACTGATTGATTGATTGATTGATTTAAGGACCGACATCACAGTATTTGGGGCATTCCCATAAGCGCTCCGTCCCCATCCTCAGCAGCCAGTGAAGAGTTCCAACACCAATAGTGCCAGTAGTAATCTGATTATATGTCCGTCTCGCCTTTCCTCTGAGCGTAAAGAGTCGGCCAGAACTCCTCGTCACTCCTCGCTGCCTCATTCTTGCCAGACCATGATGACCCACTTGCTCCTCCGGAGCGTGCACGTGTTCCTACAAGGCCGCAGCCACGTCTGCCTTGTCATGCATCAATATTCCACCAAGTTCTGCAAAGCCAGCCATTCTTTCCGCCTGTTCATTCCCCACCACACCGGTATGCCCCGGAGAAAGGATCTAGGCGATGCTTGCCACCCGTGTCCTCCGAAGCAAGGCAAGCCACTCTGCACTAAGCATGCCTGTCTTCACCTTCCTCAGAATGTTTTCTGAGTCAGTTACAATCACGATGTGTGTGTGCATAGTATTCTCCATCCAGCGGAAGGCTGCAGTGACCGCCTCCACCTCCATTATAAAGCTAGATGTTGTGATATCATATGCCAGGCTCCCCTGCACAAAACGTCGATCATTAGCTTTTGCTACGAACCCCTAGGCACTTCTCCTACCTCTTGACACCGAACCATCTGTGAACATGATCACATCACTCGAGCGAGCATTATCCTGAATTAGTTGCTGAATATCCACTTCCGTGGCCACTTCCTGCACTCCCGGCTCAATGTGATTATGGCGCTGCATAATTCTGACTGCTCCCCTGGCACACTGACCCACTCCTCTCCTCGCCTAATGTTCTCCAAAATGCACACGTGTCTGTTCGTATCCTCCACCTGAGCCATCCATGATTTTCCTCTTATCAGTCGCTGACCCTTAGCTGCTTCCAGCGCCTCATGCAAAGGGAGATCTGTGTCTGCAGCTACTCTGAGGTATGCCTTCGCTTGCATCACCTTGTGCCTACCAGCAACAGTCGGCAGACCAAGGATGTAACGCATACACAGTACTGGGGTGTCTCTGGCGTATCCCAAAATGACCCGCATAGCTTCGTTCTGTATGCGCTCTAGCTTCACCAGCTGACTCTTTGAGACAGTGAGCAGTCCTAGTCCATAATCAATCGCTGAGAGGATCAAGTGCTGGTATAGTGTGAAAAGCATTTTCTACTCTGTGTCCATTGCAGCCATAGTTTTAAGTGCATTGAGTCTCTTCTGAGATCTTGTCACAAACGTCTCCACATAGTCCTTGAATGACAGGCTCCTGTCAAATGTGATTCTCAGATACTTCAGTTTGTTCTCTCTGTTGACGTTTCTACCATCTATCGCGAGGCTTGGGACATCAGCTCTCACATTCCTGTTGTCCAGAGAGCACCACAAAACAGCTGCCTTTTCCGGGTGGATGACAGCACTCATTTCTGTGCACCAGTAAATCACTTTGTCTACTTTCGCCTGTAGCTCCTGGGCTGTTTTTTCCCTATCTCTCCTCAGCCTATATGCAAAAATATCATCTGCAAATGTTAGTATCCTTCCGACCTCTGATGCTTCTAGGTTTGCAATCTTGCTCGTATACACGTTAAAGAGAACAAGTGAGATTGCAGATCCCCGTGGCAGTCCCGGGGTAAATATATGTTTCTCTGAGGTATATGCACCCAGACGAAGAACAACCCGACGAGAATACAGGACAGCTGCTATCCAGTTCACCAGCCAGGGATTGACCCCCTTCTCCATCAGTGCGGTCATCAAAATATCATATCTAACTCTATTGTACGCATCCTCGAGATCAAGCGCTGCCGCCATCATTTCCTATCTACTCTGGAACCCCTCATAAACGTCAAAGGCAAAAGTGGCTGCATTTGACCAGGTATCTTTTCCTTGCCTGTAGCTCCCCAGGCCTCTTGGAAGAAGCTTCCCCCTTTCCAAAAACTCTTGCAGCTTGACAGCGACTATCTTCTCTAAAACCTTCCCAAATGTGTTTTGAAGGGTGATGATCCTAAGGTCGCTAAGCTTTGAATGATCCTTGAATGGTTTAGGGAGAGGGATGAGATAGCTGTGCACCCTGTCCTGCGGTACTGATGCTGTACTAATGCTCTGGTTAAAGCAGTCGGTCATCTCCTTCAGATCTACATCGCTCAAAGCCTTCATGTGGCCATACCTAACCCCATCAGGCCCTGGTGGCGTGTCTTTTGCCTTCTTCAAAATATGTTTAACATCTTCAACCCGTATGATGTCTTCATAATGCATATTCTTCATGGTGCCAGATAATTCCTCTCTAACTGCATCCCTGGTGTCTGTATCATTATGATTGGTCTGCGCTAAAGATCTCTGGAGAAACGCTCCCCTTTCTCTTTGTCTGTTGTCACGTGCACACCATCATCTCTGTAAATGGTTCCTACTGTCATAGGCCGGTCCTTTCTTTGTATTTGTCTGTGCAGTTTCCAAAATTTACTCAGTGTTTTATCACCTCCAATCTCCTTCATGAAACATTCCCATTTCGCGTTTTTGGCCTCCGCAGTACAGCTCTTGAACACCTCCGCCCTATCCCTCTTGACATTTTCCGTTGTGTCCACTTCCTCTTGTGTGCTTCGGGGTGTCTGTCGAACTTTCCTTAGCTGCTTCACTGCAGCTCTTTTTGCCTTCCAAGCATGGTCTACTTCTGGAGTCCACCATGGGGGCTTCAAAATAAGGAGTTTAAATGGTCCTGTTGCATGCTCTTTGCCTGCGCGCTGTCCCAGCCTTAACTTTCCTAGATTTAGAGATCAGGACTGAACATGGCATGTGATCACTCCAATGGTCATTCAAAACAGTCCACTTTACATCAAGGACTGACGACTGGGAGACAAGTGCCAAGTCAATAGCTGTGTCTGCATCGCCAGAACTCGTTGCCATTCTCGTCGGCCTCTCGTCCACCATGGCATCCTTGTCGGTTTTCTCCACTACTGTCCCATTCTCTGTTCCTCGCATTGAATTATCCACACATGAGCAGCATATCACCTGGTAATTCCTCCAATTCCTTAAGCCAGTCCCAGTGTTCCTTTCTGACAAAGCAGTCCACTCTGGCATATACATTTATGAGGTTCCAACTTAAGCCACCAATCTCCATTTGCATACCCTGGACCTCTCTTGCACTATGATTCCATAGGCTCAAGTCAAGTACCACATGCTTCACTCCTTCCGTCACTAACAGACCTTGCCCATGTCTCCTCTGCCCAGTAGGGTTTATATAACTGGCGCACACAGGGCACTAATATTTGTCTGTATTTAGCTCCTGGAACTTGAGGACATCAACATCATTTATTAGCCTCTCCAATACAGGACCTATCTGTCTGGCACTACGATAGTTCCAGTATCCCACTCATACATGGTTGAAACCTAGTCTCTCTACTTTTCGTCTTGTTCTCCTGCTGTCTGCCCTTCTATGGCTATGCCTTCTTCTCACACCATTTCCTCGTCTTCTCCTCCTCACTCTCTCTTCGCTAACCTCCGAAAGATGTGTCAAGCGCAGAGCACGTGCTCCATAGCTCCGGCGACGTTTCGCGTGTTTGATTAATTCCATAAACAAAGTTTGGATATTGCAGGTAATAACCGGTCACCCTAGTATTGCCTGCTTGCTAGGGAAGAGGCAGGGGATGTCCCGCAGGAGTCCGTACGCCTGGTGCCACCCCGCGCGCCTGTCTGACGTCCAACGTTCACGTCCAGATTACCCCTGGCCATCCAGTTCCTCAGCACGCTGGTCCACCTTGAACTTGGGGGTTTATATTTGGAGTTTTCCGTCTCCTGGATGAACTGCTGTTCAAAGCTAACGGGTTCCACCTACCCATATGGTTAAAGCGCACCTGACTCGCTTGGCAGGCACGTCTCCGAGCACATGAGGTATTTTCTATGGATTTCAGATCCCACTCTGCGATCCTGCCTCGCTCTCTGTGCCCTCAGCCAATTGGTCCGCGACTGCTTATTGGGTATTCGCAGCTAACCTCCATATCTAGAGGCCGTTTCACGATCCGCCACCTGTGGATGCGCTGGGTTGGGGATGGTCGCCCCAGCTTTATCCGGTATCATATAATGTGTATTGCCCAAACTACTACATATCCAGGCAAACCTTCCGGCCTAGAGAGACAACAGTGGAAGATAAACTCTATGGACCGCTGAGTGAACTAATAAAGACTGTTAGATTCATACAAGAGACAACATTGCAGTTATAAACATAGAAGATATAATGTGTTAAGCAGTCTGGTGATTTGATCTATTCCATATTCTTCTACAGCTTTAATCATTTCTGTTGTGATGTTATCTGAACCGGGGGCCTTGAAAGTGTTAAGATATAAGTTGTGGTATTCACTCACTATTCAAGTGGGTTGAGGCTATTAGGATTTATATACCTTCTGAAAGCAATGCTGTATCATCAGCATACCGAATCTCTGAAATGTCATGACCACCGATATTTAGGGCATTATTTAGCTCCCTGTTTGCATCATCACTTACATTTCTCATTATATTTTCGACGTACAGGTTAAACAAATAGGGTGACAGCACACAGCCCTGACGGACTCCTTGCTTGATGTCAAACCAATCTGATGTCTCGCCATCTATTCTAACAGCTGCATTTGGTCTAGATAGAGTATTTTTATGAATTGTATTACACGTGATGGAAAGCCCATATTCCTCCTAATTTCCCAAAGTGTATGATGTTGTACACAGTCAAATGCCTTTAAATAATCCACAAAACATGAGAATAGGTGTACATTAAATTCTCTGCACTTCTATTTTATTAAACACATATTGAGAATGTGATCTCTTGTTCCTCTTCCTTGTCTCAATCCAGCTTGAGCCACGTTAATTTCTTTTCCCATTTTCTTACGAAGTCTTCCCGTTATGATTTTTAGTAGAATTTTACCTGCATGGCTGATCAGGGCAACAGTACTATCAATCAATCAATCAATCATGTGCCATGCCGGAAAGCGTGGGCGGTCATGACTCGCCATTTCACTCGATCACCAGTGTCGTGGATCAGCTCAGTGTTCCTGTCTCGTCCATGCCATGTGGCCAAGCCATCCAGGTATTTTCCTCTCGGTCTTCCTCTTGGTCTGTTCCCCTCGATCTTGCCAGTTGTCACTAAGTTCTCCAATCCATTTCTTCTCATAACATGTCCAAAAAATTTTGACTGTTTACGTCTAATTTCTCTAATCAGTTTACGATGTTTATTTGTCTCCTGTAGTACTTGGTCATTGGTTTTTCTGTCTGTCCATGGTATTCTTTGCATTTTCCTCAGAAACCACATTTCTGCAGCAATCAGATGCTTTTCAGCTTGACTGCTCATTGTCCAAGTTTCACATCCATACAAAAGAACAGGCTCTATGTATCCCCTCAACACTCTTTTTCTCGTTTCAATTGACATCTTTTTATTACTATACAGTACTATAGTTGGTGCATAATTTCAGGTTGCCCTTTTTTGGTATTGGAATTAAGATAGTTCTCTTCCAATCTCTTAGCCGTATACCATATTTCCATAGCTTTTAATATAATGCGTGATAAATTTGTATGCTATCTTCTCTATTCTCTCCCCCCCCCCCCCCGCCGCTTTAATTAGTTCAGCTGGTATCTCATCACATCCAGGTGATTTACCATTCTTCAGGTTCTTTATTGCCTATGCAATTTCATTCAATGGGGGTTCAGGTTCTGTCTCTGCTGTAATTGGTTTATGTATCTCATTCATATCCTCACTGTCATTCATATCATACATTCCACTGCAGTACTCTGCCATCTTTCTAGAATTTGTCTAAATTATGTTGAGGTATTTCCCATCTTCAAATGTAGCCCACAATAACAGGACACATTGGAGTATATGTTGATATTATCCTTGTCTTTAGGACTGGCTCAGCAAGGCAATCAATGAACACGGGAAAATAAAGGACACGACACTGGCACGCAGGCCTGGACTATTGTCTCTGGCGCGTTAGGTTTCATTTGTTTCACAGCCATTTAGATCGTATGTACTTGTTTCCATAAGTAGGTACTTACTTCACCATAAGATCCGGAGTACGACAAGGTTATGTCCTGTCCCCTCTCTTGTTCATAACATATATAGACAACATAGGTAAACAAACCAGCCAAACAGAATCCCGCAAGAACACCGCATGACCAGAACACAGAGGAAGAACCATCTGCAAATCTAACCATTAAACAACCCCTGTTTGCGGACGACCAAGCACTAAAAGCAAAATCAGAAGCTGAATTACAAGACCACATGAATAGTCTAAACGAAATGTGTAGGGAACATAATATGAAAATTAGCACAAGTAAAACAGAGGTAATAACTATAACTAAAGAAGAAAAAGCAACAGCGATTCACCTAAACCAACATCCCTTGAAACAAGTAAAGGGTTTCAAGTACCTAGGAAGTATAATATCCTCTAATGGCAAATCAGAAGACGAGAACGAAAATAGATGCAAGAAGACAAACCAACTCACTGGACAAATGGCACCAATACGAAAGAACTCTGACTATCAGCGTATCATTGACAACCAACTGAACAAAAACAATGACCTATTTATAAAGGAATTATATCATTGTTCTTAAGATATAACAGTTCACCAAGTATTTAGATTTAGATGTCAGTATAGTTACGCCACCTATGTATGTGTATACTGAGAGGGTCCTAGACGACACATATGAAGACCGTAAACTAAGCAAAGAAATTATACGTAGATGGTTGTGATGTTTGGGCACGTTATGAGGAGAAAAAGACACATTTGACAGGAGCCTGTCCTTCAAGAACCATGTGGAGACGGATGTGACAAGAACTCAAAAGGGACTCAATGCACTTAAAAATATGGCTGAAAGGGACACAGAGCAGAGAATGCCATCACTTGATCCTCCTTGATTGATTATGGACTAGGACTGCTCACAGTCTCAAAGAGTCAGTTTGGTGAAATTAGAGCGCATACAGAACGAAGCTATGCGGGTCATTCTGGGTTGCACCAGAGACACCCCAGTAGTGTGTATGCGTTACATCCTTAGATTGCCGACTGTTGCTGGTAGGCTGAAGGTGATGCAGGCGAAGGCATACCTCAGAGTAGTTTCTGACACAGATCACCCGTTGCATGAGGCGCTCGACGTAGTTAAGGGTCAGCGACTGATAAGAGGGAAATCATGAATGGCTCAGGCGGAGGATACGATCAGACAGATGTGCATCTTGGAGAACATTGGGCGAGGAGAGGAGTGGGTCAGAGTGCCAGCGGAGCAGTCAGACATGTGCAGAGTTATAATCACATTGAGCCGGGAGTGCAGGGCGTGGCCAGCAGAGGCCACGGAAGTGGAACTCCAGCAACTAATTCAGGATAATGCTCGCCCGGGTGATGTTATTATATACACAGATGTTTCGGTGTTGAGAGGCAAGAGAAGTGCCTGGGGGTTCTTAGCAAAAGCTAATGGTCGACGTTTGATGCAGGAGAGCCTGGCATATGATACCACAACATCTAATTTAAGAATGGAGGTGGGGGAGGTCAGTGCAGCTTTCCGCTGGATGGAGAATAATACGATACACACACACACACACACACACACACACACACACACACACACACACACACACACACACACACACACACACACACACATAGTGATTGTAACTGACTCAGAAAGCATGCTAAGTAGGATGAGGACAGGCAAGCTTCGTGCAGAGTGGCTTGCTTCGCTTCGAAATTCACGGGTGACAAGCATCGTCTGGATCTTTTCTCCGGGGCATGCTGGTGTGCTGGGGAATGAACAGGCGGACAGATTGGCTGGCTCTGCAAAACGTGGTAGAGTATTGATGCATGATAAGGCAGACGTGGTTGCGGCCTTGTGCGAGCACGTGTACACCTCGGAGGAGCAAATGGATCACCATGGTCTGGCAAGAATGCGACAGCGAGGGGTGACGAGAGGATCTGGCCGACGATCGACGCTCAGAGAAAAGGCGAGACGGACATATAATCAGATTGCTACTGGTACTATTAGTGTTGGAACTCTTCGCTGGCTTCTGAGGATGAGGACTGGGAATGCTGAGGATGAGGATGGGAATGCCCCGAATAATGTGATGTCGGTTCCTAAATCAATCAATCAATCAATCAATCATTCAATCAATCAAGGACTTCAAAAATAAGTCTCAGTTGGCAAAACTAATGGTAAAAAGGTAAAGTAAGACCGAGAGATAAATACCCGGATGGCTTTGCCACATGTCATATTTAGGACAAGAACACAGACCTGATTAAAGACACTTGCGATGGTGTTAGATGAAGAACTGTGTCTCTTTCGCTTCTACGATGATAATGGTCACTCTTTTCATTCTTGTTGCTGTTTAATTTGGCATTCTTTGGAATTCACACTGATTAACTGTCAGCAAAATGATCATCGACCCATGCATACAAACGTACGCGCGCACACGCACACGCACACACACACACACACACACACACACACACACACACACACACATTCACAAGAAAATGTACCCAACAACCATTTTCAACACCTCCGTGTATTAGTAGACTGAGGGGCTCTGGAGAAGATCCAGGTTCCACTAAATATCAAATTATACACTTCAACAAATGTATATACATAACAACACAATCAGTGGGGGAAAAAACAGATACTTCATCCCAAACCAACCAACAGAGCCACAACCCAAGGAATAATAACTCTCCTCTATCCAATAGTATCACTAATCTATCAAACCCCTCCTTCAACAACAGTCCTAACATTGAGGAAATGAAAAGAATTCACATGATCTGGGCAAAACACTAGTGTATAACCACTGCTCTGGTGCATTATAATCATGTTGCCACTAATTAGCAGTGTTAGGGAAAGTTCCTGGTAGCAGCCTTCCTCATGATACACCCTATAAAAGTCAATTACTTCTTGTGAAACAGTATCTGTAGAGATAAAACTATATAGAATCCTTAGTGATGACGAGGGTGCCTGTGAAGCTGACACTTGGGGTCATTCAATACAGTTGAGTATGCACTCCCTATGATGCTGGGCGGTAAGTGCTCAGTACATGTTGTCCATGACATTCTGAAGACCAACCAGTGATTTGGGACATAAATCCAACATTCTACAGCATCCCACCGCGCAAGTGATGCCAGTGCACCAATTTCAGAGATAAATTGCATTTAAGACAATCTTTAAAGAGTGCTTTAGCAATTCTCATGAATGTAAAATAATCACCAATCATTACAGGAATTGTATTATTCTGGCATGAAATGCACGTCTTGCAAACATAAGAGTATGATAATGTGTCTATCTTTCTTTCACACGAGATGGTACTCATAAAACCAACATCTCACTCCTTCAAACATTCTCAGCATCTACAGGGAAGAGATTACATGTCACATCACATATTCTGATCACAAGAGTGATAAAACGTAGACTCACAAGAGCATTTCGACAGTTTGATTAAGAATGCGCAATGATTTGCATTCATAGGAAGTTCTACAGCGCATTAAAAATGCAAATATGCATTGAGAGTGATATACATACATCAAGAATACCGCATAATTCTCATAGCAGACGAAACGATAGGCATAGTAAGGTATTCAGTGTGATAGACATGACAGCCTGATAGAAAACAACATTCAGTAAACTCCACAGGGAAGTTCTGATCTCACTTTCACATTTCTCATACAAATACTCTTATATTCGTCTCTTTCTCAACACTAGGCACTGCCACAACATTTAAAATGATATATGGGCGTACCTGAGACACAGAGCAATTGAATCAGGGAATAAAATAGCACCACATCTTAAAAGCGAATAGCCCAGATGAAATCCAAATTTCAACTGTTAGGCTATGGATTTAGAATCCAAATAGCGTCTCTAGGCAGGCATGAGCCAATCAAACGACTGCATGCACCTTATTCATACCCTGTCCTATTCTAGAAGCTTCTGTCCCAAAATAACTCTGATGTCATATTATCAGGATGGATACTGTTCTATTATTAATGTTTTGAGAAATGTTTTATGGACTGTGAATATGGATGAATGACCCACCATGTTACACTTAGAGACAGAAATCTACAGACGCATTAGGACGACAGCCACAACACTTTCCAGGCTAACTAAGAGAGTTTGGAAGAACGATAGAGTAACAGAGCGAAAAAAAGTTCAAGTATATAAAGCATGTGTTGTGAGCACACTACTCTATGGGTCTGAATCCTAGACCCTGTACTCACGACAGGAAAGAAAATTGAATTCCTTCCACATGAGATGTTTGAGACGTATCATGGGCATATCATGGAAAGACCATATAACAAACAAACATGTGCTTGAAAGGGGTGATATTATTACAGTGCACTCCCTCCTAAAGCAGAGACGCCTCCGGTGGCTGGGCCACGTATCTAGAATGGAGGACGAACGTATTTTCAAGGAACCCCTATACGGAGAACTAGCCACTGGGAAGAGGCCACCCAGAAGACCCCAAATGCGATATCAGGATGTGTGTAAACAAGGTATGAAAAGCATTGGCATAGATCCAGACACGTGGGAAAGAGTTGCAACAGACAGATGTTCCTGGAGAAGAGATGTACGAAACGGACTGGTGCTCTTTGAGCGCAATCTGATTAAAATAGCTGAGGATAGGCGGCACAGGCATAAAATGCAGTCACTTACTACGGGACCTGACTCGTCTTACAGATGTTGAAACTGTGACAGAAATTGTCACTCTCGCATTGGACTATACAGTCCCAAGCGGTGCTGCCAGGTGCCTCCTCAGCGGCACAACTCTATAGTCCTTCAGGACTGAAAGAGGCCTACAACTACTACTAAGACCTAATTGTTGAGACCACCCATTTATTGTATATAGTTTTGTTTTTTTCTTAACTGACTTCTTGAATGGAAAAGCACGGCGATGTCATCAGCAAAGTCCCAGTCTTCCAGATCCTCTCTAAGATTGAAATGAATTCCAATAGGCGGCATGTCATGTCATCATCGGACAGTAAGAGCATGGCTTTGCTGATCCGACAGCTTCTGCGGCGTATCTTGTATTGGTGTTACCTTTCCTCTGGAGTAAACAAGGCAGGCCGAGAGAAGATAATGCGCCATAGGCAACAGATGGTGCCTACAATTCATCTCAGGGTTTGTGCTATGGAGAGGTGAAACTCAATCCCTGGTCCCCGCTATGAGTTGTATTTGTTATGCCCTTTTTAAGCACAATGTAACCAAACTATCGTGTGTCAGTACGGCCAGGTCCCAGTCTATAAACAGTTAAAAGTTAGTTAGTTTTTTTTTTATTATTATGTTGCAAATCCCTTACAGGACGTTGCAGTTGTCGTGACAACACCGGCCTGGTTCTCGGTGGTTGTCAACATATTTTAATTGGGGTTCGTTATTACCTTCTGTCTTCCCTCTTACTAGATCGTCCCCAGGACGGTTCATGGATGACACTACCCATATGAAAACTGTTTCTACATGAAGAATTGACTATAATAGAACAACCTTATAAAAGGCAAATCTAGAATCTTTATTGGAGATTCTGACTCGAACACACAGATGAACAAACCAACAGACAGACATACAGCAATGAACAGTCAATTGGGTGAGAGTAGTCTGCTTGACATTCTCATCATCTCACATAGGTATGTCAGTGTAGTATCGTGTGTCAGTGTGTAGATCGAGGTGGTAAGACACATTCACCTGATCCTGTATGATGCCTCCTGGAGCCTCGTAATTTGTCCAATTAAAGTTCAGCAGCCACTAGCCACTGGGCTTTTAACACCATCGAAGGTCACAGCGCACCGCCACAGCAAACAGTCACTCAGGAATCGGCAATGTGTTAACAGCACACAGGCCACTGCAAACAGGCACTCAGCCACAGGAACATCAAAAGGATTCCTGTAAGCAAAAACATGCCAGGTGTACCCATCCATCACACCCCTGCACAATACACACTACATCAATATGCATTTACACTAACATCCTATTCATTGTGGTCAGTTCCTCCAGCTCAGGCCACAATAGTTTTATGTCTGACTTCCGAGACATATCTCACCGACTGGTTAAGTTACGACTCCTGGTAATCCCAACGTAAGTCAGTAGCTTTTCAGCCACAAGTCTCATACCTAATAGATAGTAGCTATGATTACATTCCCTACCATCTCATACCTAATAGATAGTAGATATGATGAAAGGTTCCATTCATGAGGATGGCAGAAATGCATACCTCCCATGAAGATCATCAAGTGTTATGGCCTGGATCATCCTTCCTAATCACCATGTTGTCCCATCAGGTAAGTAGATAAGCATATCAGGATACCTCAGGTATTACACCTCCAAGGTTAATGGAAGATACTCAAGCTACATTGATAACTAACCTGAAATACTGAATTATAGACAAGACAAACAACAGAAGAGTTTCATGTTCTTGTGTTTGTAGCTTCCCAACTTTCTTCCTCGGATACCTGCATTTCTGTTGTGTGTGGGTGTATGTATATAGATAGCCATCACATAATACATTCCTTAAGTTGCCTAGGAACTGTGTCGAATCAGCACCCCAAACAATCTGGTTCCGATGACAGTATAGAGACAATAGAAAGATAGACCCGCATGACAGATCCTTCTTTTCTCAGCAAAGGAAGTATAGAGTCAGACAACACTGATGAAATATCCACGCGATACATGAGTGGGTGCCTCCCCACCGCTATACTGGCCCACGGTTCAATCCCTAGAAGGTGTGAAGAGATCTTTCCCCCTTCTCACTAAGCCCAGTTAACTAACAACAGGCCTTTGGGGCGATAATAACTTCCCAGCTTATAGCCTCCTACATAGTTGGGTTTTACCGTAACGAGAAACGTATTTGGTTCTCGCTCGTCACATGAGTGCTTGACAAGTACTAGTTTCAACCACGCCACCAAATGATGATTGAAACATATTAATGTCAACATATTCATTAAGGGAATCAAATTAAAGATCTGTTCAAGAGGAATTCTTCTGCCAGAACAATAATTCCCTTAGGTACCCCATTATTGAGATAGAGCGTCGCATGTATTGTTAATTTGCTTCACCCAGACTGCTCCACTGAGCTGGCTCGGGCAATACATTCCGTCTGGTCTGTTGAACACAGGCCTCAGCTTAATCTAGGTCATAGTACACACACAGGCTTACTACACAGTTACCATGCCTGATCGAGACCCATATACCAGCTGGTGTTCTCTGACCCGAGGTTAACGTGTAAATATCGGTCAGAGCACAGGATACGGCGCAACTGGCCGACCTGGTCAAGAATTGACTCACAACTGAAATAAGAACTTTATTTAAGCGACGTCAAGTATAAAAGTGTGTTACCTTTAAAACTTAGGAACAACTATGCAACAGACATCGACCCGGTAGGTTCATCAAGCTCTGGGCTGTAGGTTCCCTCTGGAGCCCCAAAATTACAACATGATACAGCTGATCCAACACACGGCCTTTAGTCTCAACGACAACAATGCCACCACTGTAGATCAATCTATAATTCCATATGAATTGCATAGATTACCGCTGACGGACACAGCCGTGAAAGGATAGCTACAACAACACCATTATCTGTGGAACATTCTCCGGCTCCCCGTGATGTCAGTTCTACAGCTGGCCATAGAAGCGGCCTCTTTTCTTGATGACTATCTACCGAATGGCCTCTTCGTGTCAGGTCCGGAAAAACACACTCACCGAACTTGCCGAAAACTTCCGAGCATTACCTCACGAAAGTGAAGGCAACCCAGCAATCCCCGAGTTTTAGTAGAGTGTGCGATTTACAACAGAACAGATCTACGCACACTCAAAGAGTTGAGTTATGACTCTCAGGACCCGTGAAATTCATGCCAATCCCGAGATATAACATCAAGGCCCAGAAGACGGTCCTAACGCTTTTACTCGAAAATCCCCCTCTCACCCGCCATAAAATGTGGCCTAGCCACCGAGACGGTGTGGGGTAGAATTGGTACTGTGTTGTCCCGTCTGAGACGCACTTGCGTTTCGCGACAACAGTCAACACCGGAATTTTTCAGCTGCTGTTGATGTACTAGGCAAGATTATGCTGAGTAGTTTGCCATTGCTTTCTCAGCGACCGGCACACATAACCCCGTAAACTACCAGCGTGGCGAGAACCGCTGCCGAAAAGTTAGTTGCATAACCCTGAAAGGACGTTGCAGTCAACACCAACGTTTTTGGCTGTTGTGATCTCTTGGCAAGATTACGTTCAGTAGTTTGCCATTGCTTTCTGAACGACCGGCACCCATACTATTTAGTTAGAAACCAACGCAACTCTGTCTACTGCCAAATCGAACGCAGCTGTGTTTCGGACTTGGGTATGCGGGGTCACGAACAGCGTCCGTTAGCCCTTGCCACGGAGCATTATAACCATTAAGAATTGTAAAAGTGACAAATGACCTCTCTGCCACACTACTGCTCTTATTTTTCTTTATCCCTTTTCTCTCGTGAAGAACTCAATTTCGTGAGTATGTTGCCTTTATTACTTTAATGATTGCCTGTGCACAGTATTGTGCCTCGTCAATTTCGAAAGGGATTTCTTCTTCTTTGCGTTCATCCGGAGTGTTTTTTCAGATGTGATTGCAGTGTGTCTAGTTAGGCACCCTTGTGCCGAAACCCTCAGGCCATCCGACACATCCGACTTTCAGCATGCTGTTTTGACCAGGTTAGCATTCCTGGGAGACTGTCACTTTTGTGGTACCGTCCACATCCCAGCTGGTCAAGTTGGAACAGTCGAAGACTTCGGTCATCCCTCAAGTGAAGGCAGGGACAGTCCATAGCATTTTTCGCCATCCAAGGTGGCTTCCATAGTTGCAGGGCCGACACATAGCGCCCTGGTGCTGGGCTCACCGAGGGAATCGTCACGTCCTGCTCATGGCTGTTTTAAATCCTCACTTAAATATATTGGGCATTTTCTTCACCACGGGCCGTTCCCGCACAAACCAGACCGGTCTGCAGACGGTATCCCCTCAGCGAGTTTTCTGTTCTGACATGTGCTTGTTCGTTGTGCCCATAAGAGCTGTTCCAGGCACGACGGACATTCGGAAACCCTCTAGTTAGAGCTGTTCCGAACAAGAGCGGATTTCGGAAACTAGGTATCAGAGCTGTTCCTAGCACGAGAGACATTCGGACGAGACATTTAACTCGGACGTAAGTGCGTAGTGCCAATTTTTATTTTGCCACCCGCAGGATGGCACTTCCGGCTTCGGCGGGCATTTTTTTTAATGAGGTTAGCCTTCCTCGAGTTTCGAGGCACGTTAGACTTATTGTTGTGATGTCGCCCACATCTCAGCTGGTCAAGATAGAAAGGTCAACGACATCATGGTCAACCCTCAAGGGAAGGCAGGGGCAGACCATGGGCATTCCCTCACTATCTAAGAAGGCTTCCATAATTGCAGAGCCGGCACATATTGCTCTGAGACTGGGCTCACCCGAGGAGTTGCCACGTCCTGCACATGGCTGCTTTAGTTCCTCACTTCCATGTGTTGGGCATCTCGCTTGTCACTGGTCGCTCAAGCACACATCAGGAACGGTCAGACTGCTGTCGACATCCACTCGGTAAACTTTTGCTTTTGACTTCGGACCTCGCAATGGATTCGCTAGCCGTGCGTGGCATTTCGTGTTATTGAGACGTTTTTCCACTTTTGTCTACACTCTCTATGAGTTAGATACAGTTTTCGTAACCATTTCATTCGACTGGGGCACTTTTCTGACTTTTTGTACTCGCTCACGAGGTAGGCTACATGTGCTGCCGTCTCAGCACCTTACCTCCGTGCAGCAGTGAACGAGAAACGGCCAGACCCTCTCACCCGGGAATCCCTCATATCCCCCAGCTGAGATCCTTCGAACAAGTATCAGAACTGGGCATGTAGCGTGCTCAGTATCTCACCTCTATTTTTCGGTAGGTGGGTATCGGCCCGGCTCTCACATCCGAGGGTTTGTGGCTTAGAGGCGTAAGGCCTCAACCCTCGACAGAGAGCCTTAGAGTATTGTCGGGACCAAGAACATTTGCCTTCGTGCGCCTGATTTAAACTTTTGACTGCTATCCTCAGTCTACCTGCAGAGCAGCAGGTTGTGTGTCTCTTAGTCTGGCCCCTATCCCATAAGCTGTCCGATATGTAGTTTTCATCCATCGGCAAGCACATGTGGTCAATGAGACACGCAAGCTCCCCCACCACGGCAAGGTGGAGACACATCAGGGGAGCGATAATGATCCTCATTTCAGTGCTATCGAATTCATTGTCACAGAACACATATCTAATATAAATAGGCGAGTTTAGTTTTATACTTTTTCGTTTTCGTCTAGTATTTTCTCAAATAAAGCTAATGTATATATTTGGCACATTTTGTTGAATTTTTATATTTTGTTTATATTTTTCTTACGGATGTGATGAGTGATCCTGCAGCACCTGCACTCTCATTACCTCAGCGTTTGTGTTACTCTTTGCCCACAATATTCCCAATATTCCTAAGCGTAAAAAAAGATATCTAAAGAATACCATGTCTTGGTATTTCATGATTCATTGTTCGGTACTCGCTTCAGTAAAGAGGAGGAAGACTGTGAAATTACCGTACATCTTTAAACTGCGTACGTCGGTACTGAAATCAATAGTGAACTCATTCGTTTTTTAGTGCTCTTTAACGATGTTTGTTAAATCATTGAATTATCTCATCTTGTCATAATTCATGTGAAAAGATGTGAAAATATGCTAAAACCAATATTTGTTTAGCTATGGCCGTGTCCTGCTGCTTGCCGAGTCTGTTGTAGTCTTGCTCGTGACATGGGCATAGACAAATCGTAGAACATATAGGGAACTACCGATGTGACAATCGTCAGACAGAATCGGGACTGTCCTATACGGCGTTGTCGACAGAACCACCTTCTTGCATACGAAACAGTTTATAATGCATGTGATCCAGATCGTCATTGTATGCTATGCAAGTAAATGATTTCACATGTTTACATATTGCAGCAGCGAATGTTAGGACCCTCACTCTTATTGGGTAATTGGGGAAATATGCAGACGGATAATCAGTAGAATGAAGATTAATATATTGAACTTATTTGGAAGTTGCGGTGCAGCAATGTATACAACGCTCGAAAGTCAGTTAGTACTCAAAAGAAATAAAACCTGGCCTTGGGCCAATGTTTATCGTGATTTGATCGAGATTAAATGAAGCACGTATGGCATTGCTTTTATGCGGGTATCCCTAATGCAGCCCAACACTATTTGAATCATAGCATCCAATCTATCTCACTTCGTTGCTGACAATCTGAGTACACCAATCCCGTACTGAATAACTGACCGGACCAGATGATCATACAGGCAGACAAGCAATCACTATCTTTGTGATCACATGCCATAGTTCTTAGTGCTGCCATTCAGCGTTTGATTGGCTGGACGGTGTTATCAGCGAGATATTTCTTTAAAGCCATATGTTTCATATTGTCGTGCCTGTTAACAACTATTTGTTCACGGTCAAGTACAGGCTTTTACTATGCCATTGTTGAAATAGCAGCAAACCAGACATATCTTGCTGGGATTCAACCTCACCATCACCTCATCATACCATTGAAAGAACCCATGTGGAGTCTTCTGATGGCATTGTTATTAATTTTCCCGTCCATATCTTTCTTTATGAATTGGAAAAAAATGGTATATTTAGCTCCTGCGAAACGGAGGAGCTAAATATACCTAATTGTTTCCAATTAATATTGTTATATCCTGCTGCAGCCGCTGCTTTTTCTTTTGTTCTATATCTTTCTTTAGCTGGGAAACTTTAGGGAACACTTTAATCTGTCTTCCCTCGTGATTCCACTTGTCAAGCGATTCTGTTCATCGACAGAGAGAAAAAAGTGATTTTCTTGATAATGTAACCAAGATTTCGAAACCTGTGACCTCCAACTAAAAGACATGACTTTCCACTAATCAAGTTAAAAGAGTTGGGTTGCCTCATGACGTCCGATTCCCTAATACGTATCCATAATGGTAGTCATTCAGTCATTCAGTAGCATGTCCTTTGCAGAACCTCGCTGCCATAACAACCTTCCGAAAAACTCCTCGATCATAAGCAAGAAGTCCCGCATTTGAAACACTCATCTGGTGATCATCCGCCACATCCTGCACCCATCTTCTCTTTGGCATTCCTCTTCCTCTCTTCCCAGGCATATAACCCTCCACTATTGATCTCTGAAAACTTTCGTGACGTTTCAAGTGACCAAGATATTTCAATTTTCTTTGTTGTATCGTCTTTAATAGCCAACATTCTTCAATATTCAGCTCTTGAAGTATAGGTGCATTTGTTCTTTTCCTTGCCCAAGATATTATTAGAACTCGTCTATAACATTTATATTCAAAAGGATTTATGCGCTGTCCAGCTTGTTAATAAGTGACCAGGTCTCACAGGCGTATGTTGCAATGGGAAAGATGCATGCTCTTAAAAATCTAATTTTTGTAGTTCTATCTGTCCCACTGCCTAATTTATTCAGTTGTTTTAGTCTTTGAAGAGCAATTTATAGTCGTCATTTTATTTCTTTCATTGTGTCCCCGTTGTTGGTAATCAATGACCCAAGATATTCAAAATTGTCCACCAGCTCCAATTTTTTCCTCGTTAACATATATTTCTTTCTCCATAGTAGTTTTATCTGTATGCATTATCTTTGTTTTTGCTTAGGTAAGATATGATTGACTGATTGATTGATTGATTGATTTAAGGACCGACATCACAGTATTTGGGGCATTCCCATAAGCGCTCCGTCCCCATCCTCAGCAGCCAGTGAAGAGTTCCAACACCAATAGTGCCAGTAGTAATCTGATTATATGTCCGTCTCGCCTTTCCTCTGAGCGTAAAGAGTCGGCCAGAACTCCTCGTCACTCCTCGCTGCCTCATTCTTGCCAGACCATGATGACCCACTTGCTCCTCCGGAGCGTGCACGTGTTCCTACAAGGCCGCAGCCACGTCTGCCTTGTCATGCATCAATATTCCACCAAGTTCTGCAAAGCCAGCCATTCTTTCCGCCTGTTCATTCCCCACCACACCGGTATGCCCCGGAGAAAGGATCTAGGCGATGCTTGCCACCCGTGTCCTCCGAAGCAAGGCAAGCCACTCTGCACTAAGCATGCCTGTCTTCACCTTCCTCAGAATGTTTTCTGAGTCAGTTACAATCACGATGTGTGTGTGCATAGTATTCTCCATCCAGCGGAAGGCTGCAGTGACCGCCTCCACCTCCATTATAAAGCTAGATGTTGTGATATCATATGCCAGGCTCCCCTGCACAAAACGTCGATCATTAGCTTTTGCTACGAACCCCTAGGCACTTCTCCTACCTCTTGACACCGAACCATCTGTGAACATGATCACATCACTCGAGCGAGCATTATCCTGAATTAGTTGCTGAATATCCACTTCCGTGGCCACTTCCTGCACTCCCGGCTCAATGTGATTATGGCGCTGCATAATTCTGACTGCTCCCCTGGCACACTGACCCACTCCTCTCCTCGCCTAATGTTCTCCAAAATGCACACGTGTCTGTTCGTATCCTCCACCTGAGCCATCCATGATTTTCCTCTTATCAGTCGCTGACCCTTAGCTGCTTCCAGCGCCTCATGCAAAGGGAGATCTGTGTCTGCAGCTACTCTGAGGTATGCCTTCGCTTGCATCACCTTGTGCCTACCAGCAACAGTCGGCAGACCAAGGATGTAACGCATACACAGTACTGGGGTGTCTCTGGCGTATCCCAAAATGACCCGCATAGCTTCGTTCTGTATGCGCTCTAGCTTCACCAGCTGACTCTTTGAGACAGTGAGCAGTCCTAGTCCATAATCAATCGCTGAGAGGATCAAGTGCTGGTATAGTGTGAAAAGCATTTTCTACTCTGTGTCCATTGCAGCCATAGTTTTAAGTGCATTGAGTCTCTTCTGAGATCTTGTCACAAACGTCTCCACATAGTCCTTGAATGACAGGCTCCTGTCAAATGTGATTCTCAGATACTTCAGTTTGTTCTCTCTGTTGACGTTTCTACCATCTATCGCGAGGCTTGGGACATCAGCTCTCACATTCCTGTTGTCCAGAGAGCACCACAAAACAGCTGCCTTTTCCGGGTGGATGACAGCACTCATTTCTGTGCACCAGTAAATCACTTTGTCTACTTTCGCCTGTAGCTCCTGGGCTGTTTTTTCCCTATCTCTCCTCAGCCTATATGCAAAAATATCATCTGCAAATGTTAGTATCCTTCCGACCTCTGATGCTTCTAGGTTTGCAATCTTGCTCGTATACACGTTAAAGAGAACAAGTGAGATTGCAGATCCCCGTGGCAGTCCCGGGGTAAATATATGTTTCTCTGAGGTATATGCACCCAGACGAAGAACAACCCGACGAGAATACAGGACAGCTGCTATCCAGTTCACCAGCCAGGGATTGACCCCCTTCTCCATCAGTGCGGTCATCAAAATATCATATCTAACTCTATTGTACGCATCCTCGAGATCAAGCGCTGCCGCCATCATTTCCTATCTACTCTGGAACCCCTCATAAACGTCAAAGGCAAAAGTGGCTGCATTTGACCAGGTATCTTTTCCTTGCCTGTAGCTCCCCAGGCCTCTTGGAAGAAGCTTCCCCCTTTCCAAAAACTCTTGCAGCTTGACAGCGACTATCTTCTCTAAAACCTTCCCAAATGTGTTTTGAAGGGTGATGATCCTAAGGTCGCTAAGCTTTGAATGATCCTTGAATGGTTTAGGGAGAGGGATGAGATAGCTGTGCACCCTGTCCTGCGGTACTGATGCTGTACTAATGCTCTGGTTAAAGCAGTCGGTCATCTCCTTCAGATCTACATCGCTCAAAGCCTTCATGTGGCCATACCTAACCCCATCAGGCCCTGGTGGCGTGTCTTTTGCCTTCTTCAAAATATGTTTAACATCTTCAACCCGTATGATGTCTTCATAATGCATATTCTTCATGGTGCCAGATAATTCCTCTCTAACTGCATCCCTGGTGTCTGTATCATTATGATTGGTCTGCGCTAAAGATCTCTGGAGAAACGCTCCCCTTTCTCTTTGTCTGTTGTCACGTGCACACCATCATCTCTGTAAATGGTTCCTACTGTCATAGGCCGGTCCTTTCTTTGTATTTGTCTGTGCAGTTTCCAAAATTTACTCAGTGTTTTATCACCTCCAATCTCCTTCATGAAACATTCCCATTTCGCGTTTTTGGCCTCCGCAGTACAGCTCTTGAACACCTCCGCCCTATCCCTCTTGACATTTTCCGTTGTGTCCACTTCCTCTTGTGTGCTTCGGGGTGTCTGTCGAACTTTCCTTAGCTGCTTCACTGCAGCTCTCTTTGCCTTCCAAGCATGGTCTACTTCTGGAGTCCACCATGGGGGCTTCAAAATAAGGAGTTTAAATGGTCCTGTTGCATGCTCTTTGTCTGCGCGCTGTCCCAGCCTTAACTTTCCTAGATTTAGAGATCAGGACTGAACATGGCATGTGATCACTCCAATGGTCATTCAAAACAGTCCACTTTACATCAAGGACTGACGACTGGGAGACAAGTGCCAAGTCAATAGCTGTGTCTGCATCGCCAGAACTCGTTGCCATTCTCGTCGGCCTCTCGTCCACCATGGCATCCTTGTCGGTTTTCTCCACTACTGTCCCATTCTCTGTTCCTCGCATTGAATTATCCACACATGAGCAGCATATCACCTGGTAATTCCTCCAATTCCTTAAGCCAGTCCCAGTGTTCCTTTCTGACAAAGCAGTCCACTCTGGCATATACATTTATGAGGTTCCAACTTAAGCCACCAATCTCCATTTGCATACCCTGGACCTCTCTTGCACTATGATTCCATAGGCTCAAGTCAAGTACCACATGCTTCACTCCTTCCGTCACTAACAGACCTTGCCCATGTCTCCTCTGCCCAGTAGGGTTTATATAACTGGCGCACACAGGGCACTAATATTTGTCTGTATTTAGCTCCTGGAACTTGAGGACATCAACATCATTTATTAGCCTCTCCAATACAGGACCTATCTGTCTGGCACTACGATAGTTCCAGTATCCCACTCATACATGGTTGAAACCTAGTCTCTCTACTTTTCGTCTTGTTCTCCTGCTGTCTGCCCTTCTATGGCTATGCCTTCTTCTCACACCATTTCCTCGTCTTCTCCTCCTCACTCTCTCTTCGCTAACCTCCGAAAGATGTGTCAAGCGCAGAGCACGTGCTCCATAGCTCCGGCGACGTTTCGCGTGTTTGATTAATTCCATAAACAAAGTTTGGATATTGCAGGTAATAACCGGTCACCCTAGTATTGCCTGCTTGCTAGGGAAGAGGCAGGGGATGTCCCGCAGGAGTCCGTACGCCTGGTGCCACCCCGCGCGCCTGTCTGACGTCCAACGTTCACGTCCAGATTACCCCTGGCCATCCAGTTCCTCAGCACGCTGGTCCACCTTGAACTTGGGGGTTTATATTTGGAGTTTTCCGTCTCCTGGATGAACTGCTGTTCAAAGCTAACGGGTTCCACCTACCCATATGGTTAAAGCGCACCTGACTCGCTTGGCAGGCACGTCTCCGAGCACATGAGGTATTTTCTATGGATTTCAGATCCCACTCTGCGATCCTGCCTCGCTCTCTGTGCCCTCAGCCAATTGGTCCGCGACTGCTTATTGGGTATTCGCAGCTAACCTCCATATCTAGAGGCCGTTTCACGATCCGCCACCTGTGGATGCGCTGGGTTGGGGATGGTCGCCCCAGCTTTATCCGGTATCATATAATGTGTATTGCCCAAACTACTACATATCCAGGCAAACCTTCCGGCCTAGAGAGACAACAGTGGAAGATAAACTCTATGGACCGCTGAGTGAACTAATAAAGACTGTTAGATTCATACAAGAGACAACATTGCAGTTATAAACATAGAAGATATAATGTGTTAAGCAGTCTGGTGATTTGATCTATTCCATATTCTTCTACAGCTTTAATCATTTCTGTTGTGATGTTATCTGAACCGGGGGCCTTGAAAGTGTTAAGATATAAGTTGTGGTATTCACTCACTATTCAAGTGGGTTGAGGCTATTAGGATTTATATACCTTCTGAAAGCAATGCTGTATCATCAGCATACCGAATCTCTGAAATGTCATGACCACCGATATTTAGGGCATTATTTAGCTCCCTGTTTGCATCATCACTTACATTTCTCATTATATTTTCGACGTACAGGTTAAACAAATAGGGTGACAGCACACAGCCCTGACGGACTCCTTGCTTGATGTCAAACCAATCTGATGTCTCGCCATCTATTCTAACAGCTGCATTTGGTCTAGATAGAGTATTTTTATGAATTGTATTACACGTGATGGAAAGCCCATATTCCTCCTAATTTCCCAAAGTGTATGATGTTGTACACAGTCAAATGCCTTTAAATAATCCACAAAACATGAGAATAGGTGTACATTAAATTCTCTGCACTTCTATTTTATTAAACACATATTGAGAATGTGATCTCTTGTTCCTCTTCCTTGTCTCAATCCAGCTTGAGCCACGTTAATTTCTTTTCCCATTTTCTTACGAAGTCTTCCCGTTATGATTTTTAGTAGAATTTTACCTGCATGGCTGATCAGGGCAACAGTACTATCAATCAATCAATCAATCATGTGCCATGCCGGAAAGCGTGGGCGGTCATGACTCGCCATTTCACTCGATCACCAGTGTCGTGGATCAGCTCAGTGTTCCTGTCTCGTCCATGCCATGTGGCCAAGCCATCCAGGTATTTTCCTCTCGGTCTTCCTCTTGGTCTGTTCCCCTCGATCTTGCCAGTTGTCACTAAGTTCTCCAATCCATTTCTTCTCATAACATGTCCAAAAAATTTTGACTGTTTACGTCTAATTTCTCTAATCAGTTTACGATGTTTATTTGTCTCCTGTAGTACTTGGTCATTGGTTTTTCTGTCTGTCCATGGTATTCTTTGCATTTTCCTCAGAAACCACATTTCTGCAGCAATCAGATGCTTTTCAGCTTGACTGCTCATTGTCCAAGTTTCACATCCATACAAAAGAACAGGCTCTATGTATCCCCTCAACACTCTTTTTCTCATTTCAATTGACATCTTTTTATTACTATACAGTACTATAGTTGGTGCATAATTTCAGGTTGCCCTTTTTTGGTATTGGAATTAAGATAGTTCTCTTCCAATCTCTTAGCCGTATACCATATTTCCATAGCTTTTAATATAATGCGTGATAAATTTGTATGCTATCTTCTCTATTCTCTCCCCCCCCCCCCCCCGCCGCTTTAATTAGTTCAGCTGGTATCTCATCACATCCAGGTGATTTACCATTCTTCAGGTTCTTTATTGCCTATGCAATTTCATTCAATGGGGGTTCAGGTTCTGTCTCTGCTGTAATTGGTTTATGTATCTCATTCATATCCTCACTGTCATTCATATCATACATTCCACTGCAGTACTCTGCCATCTTTCTAGAATTTGTCTAAATTATGTTGAGGTATTTCCCATCTTCAAATGTAGCCCACAATAACAGGACACATTGGAGTATATGTTGATATTATCCTTGTCTTTAGGACTGGCTCAGCAAGGCAATCAATGAACACGGGAAAATAAAGGACACGACACTGGCACGCAGGCCTGGACTATTGTCTCTGGCGCGTTAGGTTTCATTTGTTTCACAGCCATTTAGATCGTATGTACTTGTTTCCATAAGTAGGTACTTACTTCACCATAAGATCCGGAGTACGACAAGGTTATGTCCTGTCCCCTCTCTTGTTCATAACATATATAGACAACATAGGTAAACAAACCAGCCAAACAGAATCCCGCAAGAACACCGCATGACCAGAACACAGAGGAAGAACCATCTGCAAATCTAACCATTAAACAACCCCTGTTTGCGGACGACCAAGCACTAAAAGCAAAATCAGAAGCTGAATTACAAGACCACATGAATAGTCTAAACGAAATGTGTAGGGAACATAATATGAAAATTAGCACAAGTAAAACAGAGGTAATAACTATAACTAAAGAAGAAAAAGCAACAGCGATTCACCTAAACCAACATCCCTTGAAACAAGTAAAGGGTTTCAAGTACCTAGGAAGTATAATATCCTCTAATGGCAAATCAGAAGACGAGAACGAAAATAGATGCAAGAAGACAAACCAACTCACTGGACAAATGGCACCAATACGAAAGAACTCTGACTATCAGCGTATCATTGACAACCAACTGAACAAAAACAATGACCTATTTATAAAGGAATTATATCATTGTTCTTAAGATATAACAGTTCACCAAGTATTTAGATTTAGATGTCAGTATAGTTACGCCACCTATGTATGTGTATACTGAGAGGGTCCTAGACGACACATATGAAGACCGTAAACTAAGCAAAGAAATTATACGTAGATGGTTGTGATGTTTGGGCACGTTATGAGGAGAAAAAGACACATTTGACAGGAGCCTGTCCTTCAAGAACCATGTGGAGACGGATGTGACAAGAACTCAAAAGGGACTCAATGCACTTAAAAATATGGCTGAAAGGGACACAGAGCAGAGAATGCCATCACTTGATCCTCCTTGATTGATTATGGACTAGGACTGCTCACAGTCTCAAAGAGTCAGTTTGGTGAAATTAGAGCGCATACAGAACGAAGCTATGCGGGTCATTCTGGGTTGCACCAGAGACACCCCAGTAGTGTGTATGCGTTACATCCTTAGATTGCCGACTGTTGCTGGTAGGCTGAAGGTGATGCAGGCGAAGGCATACCTCAGAGTAGTTTCTGACA
>OY992892.1:23328463-23348463 GCA_963921405.1 Cepaea hortensis | reverse complement strand
CTGCCACCTGTAAGTCTTTCGCCAAATTGGCACTGTCTCTGCCCTGTCTGTACACCAATGAATGGTCCTCATCATTTGTGATGGACGAAAATCCAACACCAGCACATCATCTGCAAATGTCAAGATTCTACTCACACCTGGTGTCTCTATAGCTGCGATATTGCTGGTGTAGACATTAAAGAGCACTGGGGACAAGGCTGTAGCAACCCAGGTGTAATAGTACAGTGGTCAGAAGTCAGGAACCCATGCGCAGTGCAACCTTACGCTCATAAACGACCGCTACAACCCATCTATGGATGTTCGTCCATCAAGAATGATGATGACCATTCATTACATCCAGTTTGTCCATCAGGAATGATGAAGACAATAGGATGAAGAATGACTTGCACGATGAGTTTGTGTATAGTGAGGAAGAGCTGCGCAACTTCATCGGCCTCACTCTCTCGCCTGCATCCATCTGATTCCAGTGGAAGAAATGTCAGGACGACTGGAGACGGACGCAGGTGCAGTGGACGTTAGGCTGCCACAGGCCAGTTATCCCTGTATATATTGGCTCTCAAAAACAGATGGTAGCCTAGAACCTCGTGCAAACGACTCTTCCGTCAATTCCTTTAATTTTCAGCTTTGAGACAAGCGTAAACCCATCTAATATGGCAATGGCAGACCTCCATGTCCAACAGTGATCATACCTGACCCTGTTATACGCATCCTCCAGGTCAAGAGCTGTCCCCACTGTCTCTTGTTTATCCTGGAAGCCCTCGTAGATATCACATGCAAAAGTTGCAGCATTGGCACTAGTACATAAACAGACTAGATTACCAGCTGATCACTAGTACATAAACAGACTAGATTACGATCCGAATCACTGGCACATAAACAGACTAGATTACGATCTGAATCACTGGTACGTAGACAGACTAGATTACGAGCCGAAACACTGGTACATAAACAGACTAGATTACGAGCCGAATCACTGGTACATAAAAAGACTAGATTACGAGCCGAATCACTGGTACATAAACAGACTAGATTACGAGCCGAATCACTGGTACATAAAAAGACTTGATTACGAGCCGAATCACTGGTACATACAAAGAATAGATTACGAGCCGAATCACTGGTACATAAACAGACTAGATTACGATCTGAACCACTGGTACGTAGACAGACTAGATTACGAGCCGAATCACTGGTACATAAACAGACTAGATTACAAGCCGAATCACTGGTACATACAAAGACTAGATTACGAGCCGAATCACTGGTACATAAACAGACTAGATAAAGTGCTGAATCACTAGCACATATACAGACTAGATTACGATCCGAATCACTGGCACATAAACAGACTAGATTACGATCTGAATCACTGGTACATAAACAGACTAGATTACAAGCCGAATCACTGGTACATACAAAGACTAGATTACGAGCCGAATCACTGGTACATAAACAGACTAGATAAAGTGCTGAATCACTAGCACATATACAGACTAGATTATCAAAGCACATATGGGAAAGGTAAGGATGTGACTTGTTTGTTCTTAATATATAGTTTCTTCTTCTGCTACTTCCCGACATCTCCTCAAAGATCACATCCAACAGGTGGCAAGTCACTTGCAGACTTGTTCATGCCAACCTTCCTTAGTCGCGACTTAGGACATATACGCTAGATAACAGTATTACTATGCTTCTTTTTCTTATGCGCCTCGATGACACATGAACCGTAGTCACAGCTGGGAAATATACTAGGTGACTGGTAATTATTCCAACCAAGGGAAATAAATTATTGGGAAACCTTCTTGGTTTGTTCATCATGAATTATGTCCCTAGGCAGAACGCAGAAAATGTTGAAAGAAGGTACTATAATAAAGTGATGGAATGAGTCTATTAGACTCCTGTACGATGGAGAAAGAGCAGAATTAATATAAGGAAGTAACTTAGAATCTTCATCTATTCTAAAAGAAGACGTCACTGGCGCTATCAAATATATCAAGAGAAAAAAAAACAGCTGGGACAGAAGGAATCACGATGGAAGAATTAGAAGTACGGCTAGAATATTGAGTTTTAAAAACCTTAGTTGCATATCCATTACAGGACGTTGCAGTTAACACCAGCATTCTTTGCTGTTGTGATCTCTTGGCAAATTTACGTTCAGTAGTTTGCCATTGCTTTCTTAATGACCTGCACCCATACCATTTCGTAAGAAGCTACGCAACGCGGTCTGTTGCCAAATCGTGCACAGCTGTGTTTCGAACATGGGTATGCGGGAATACGTAACACCCTTCGCCACAGAACCGGGAGAACATGAGGCAGAAATATTAATTTAAATGTTGAAAGATATACATAGTGATATCAGAAACGTGTATGTATAACTCTACCAAAAGGACCAGGTGCGGTTTCATGCGAAGATTTTCCTAGAATTAATTTCATAAACAATGAAAATTATAATCAGAAAACCAGAGAAAAAAAATAACAATAGAAGTTGGTGAAGAACTTGTATTTGTTGAAGGAAAAGGTATAAATAATGCATTCCACACAGAACGAACACTAACAGATATATGAATAGAGACACTGAAAGACACGTGTTTGTGCATTATATAGTCTACCAAGGCATTTGATAATTTTTTTTTAAACTCAATAAATACTTAATAGAACACCTATTGAGCAGGGGCTGGGAATGTCTGGCCTGTGGACCTCAAAAGGTCTGTGAAAAAGTTTGGTCTGGACCTGCAAATGCAATCGCAGGATGGATTCTAATGTGAATAAATCTGTGAGCTTTGTTTTTAGCATAGCACCATACGTGTATATTATGGGAATCATAATAATCATATTAATATTAAGGGGAAAGATAGTACAAACAGGGCACGTACGCGTACATAACGGGACAGACACGTATGACTCTCGTAGGCTGGCCGTGACCCGTCCGCATGTGTTGCGGTGACTCGGTAGCATGCAGGCTGGGAGTGTATACGTCACGAATGTGCGTCGCTGGAGATATACATACGAGATAAATATTTAATAAAACCTAAGAGTTGTGAATTGCTACAAATAGCGACTACCATCCATCCATCCATCCATCATGTGATATGCCGATAAGCGTGGATGGTGGAGTCGTAGATCTGCTCCGTGTTCGTGTCTCCGCCATACCACGTGGCCAAGCCATCCAGGTATTTACTTCTCGGTCTCTGTATTTACTTCCCATTGGTCTCTTCGCTTCGATCTTGCCAGTCGTCACCAAGTTCTCCAAGTAATTTCTTTTTATAATGTAACAGGAAAAATTAATATAAAGGATAGGAGGACATAAGTTTCCTATTCTTGGGTGCTCAAAGACAAAGAAGCGCAACACTGACTTTTAGTAGGCCAGAGAAGAAAAGATAATAAGAAGAAAGGGAAAAAGAGCACCTTATATATTCCCTCCAGTTAACAAAAGAAAGGGATAGAAAATTAGACAGAAGATTTCCAGGAGTTCTTTGAGCGGAGGGTATACTGTTGTAAACCCCAGACAAAAGATCACACTGTAGGACTGTAACAACATCAATGAATGGGACCGACAATAACCAACGTTACTGGGACAACAAAGACTAAACATAATACAACAGCCAAAACTAGATAAACAAGGTAAAACAATACGCATCAGTCTTTATTTTGTCCAATACTGTAGCACATATTCATAACTATGCGGATGACAAAGTGTGGTTACTCATGGACAAGACAATCAACACTCTACATCACTGACATTCATATAGGCAGTCTGCCGCATATAGCCAGACCTCTGCCTGTTGTGGCCGAGCCTACAGAGTACTCCTAAGACTCTGCTACGATACCTATACAGCCGGCTGACCAGGACTGGACAACAGAGAGACCATTATTTGGAAAATAGAAAGTAACACAACCCTAAATCTGAGTATGAGCCTTACAGTGCGGAGACGGGACTTACCATCCTGAGACACACAACACAACACCATGGATCCCTGTAGTACACAGCGGAAAATCAGTGGATTGAGCTCCAGATATTACCAAACCCCTGTGCCTCAGCCAAATCCAATATTGTGCCTAATGCCGCCAGTGAAAGTCATGTCCCCAAACCGATTGGGACACATTACAATAACAAGACCACAACTTCAAAAATAGAAGTATAAACATGAGTGTGAAAGGTATAGAAAGCTCGACTATGGGATCAGTTGGGAGGGGACGTGGAAAATGTGAGGTAAGGGAAAATGGGGGGTAATTAAGGACCCAGGGTTGTTCCCTTCGGCAGGAATCACATCCTGCAATCAAAGTAAACAACCAAAAACATATTTAACAACTGTTAAATATTACTACTATATTAACAACAACTTAAAAACTATAAAATAACTGCCTATGAATTAATAATATACCAATACACTCATTCAGACACAGTCTGTCACATTATTCACACTGGCCAAGTTAAGCCCTGCACCAACAACATACATGGGGACAGTTGAACATCACATCTCAACATCAAGTGACACAACAACAACATCATGATGCATGTGACAGCCAGACACATGCTGTATACATGGCCTAAATGAGACAACATTGTTTGAACCTACCCACACAGTTTTTACATATAACATGACATATCAATGGAATGGTAGCAAATCAATAAATGGTCAGAATAACTAACAGCATATTATTTCTCATGGTGGCCAAACCCAGCATTCAATATGTCAGAGAATACTCATGCAGCCTTATGATGAGAATACTGCACCAGCTACCAATTATTAAACTACATATCTGTCCACATTTAGAGGCTATCTACACATAACACACCCTATTGATCTATAGTTACAGCTCAAAGGCACTTCCGAGGTTTATTTAGCAGCATAACACCTAATTTACCCAATTTTAAGTGAACTCAGCTGGCCATTAATAATTAAACTACACCAACACATATTCCTGTACATATAGATGTTACTTACACCCAACAGGAACTTCTTATTTTAGCTAAAACACTAATCTTGGCCTTTGTTTACATTCTCCGTTTTAGCTGCCTGCCAATGCCAGCAGTAAAAAACCAACAGGCGATCTATTAATAGGTACGGCCTATTCGCTGTTTCCGTTTCATCCGGGGGAGGTCTCATTTACATCCTTCACAAAGCCTTAACATTATTCTAACACCTATCTCTTAACTTCAACAACTATTCTAATTATCTGTTACTAAACCTTAGGCCATTAACACATGCGGGGCTAGTTATGACCCAAATTTCCTTCATTCGTTAATAAAAGCAAGCAATTTGATTTGCAACATACCTCAACCATCGTGCACCATTGTTCCAGCAGTAATGTTTCTGCGAGCCATATTCTGCGGGCTCTCTTCACTGTCTTATTTGTTTCACAGGTCTATGCACCTGAATTAATATATTTGGCAACACCTGGTTAGCGCTGGTCACACACACACGGTTTCCGACTGGAGATGGTGTGAGGGGGACGATCACATTCCCCCTCTCTGCTTGGTGTCAATGCGGCCTTCGGCCGTTGAGGCTACTCCAGCACTGAATCCCCAGGGCAAAAACGCGCGCTCAATTTTTAACCTTTCAAATTACCCATGATCCTTCAGCTGCAGGGGAGGGGTTTCTTGTTGTTGCATCAGCCAAACATCCTGTGGAGCGGTGTCGTGTCACGCGGCTTCATGCCCCCCATCCAACAAATGGCTGGTCCCACAGCCACACAAACTCTGCATCCCTGGGGAGATTGGGATGGGTTCTCTGTGCCTACCATCAACAACAAAAAAAAAAAATCAGCCCCTGACAAAAGGTAATCCCTTAATCCTATTGGAGGCACTGGGGAATCTGCAATTTACATTCAAAATAATGCCAACCGTTATGACATCAAAATCAACACCCAGTTTTATGTTGGCAATACATAGTTGTATCAAAAAATATAAAAAAAGAATGTTCACAATGACAATCATCATTGTCAAAAAGGAAAAATATCTCCATTACAACACCACATAACCAGATTACCCTGAGTCATATGGGCATGACAGCCAGGAACATCTGAAATAAAAAAGGCATATGGACATATATGGATTCCACATTCTATGACTATGGAGATAAATCTGCAGCCTTTCTCTGCCCCAATGGTTCTTGTTCCTGGACAGGCTGGTATTCTTCCTCTTTTATAAAAAGATACAATCATGTGCAACTGCTCACCTGCTTAGAATACAAAAAGGCAACAATAAGACACAATGCTTTCAACTAATTACTAAATGTCAAGTCAGCAAGTTGATCCCTGCCTAAATAAACTTCCTCTCTGTCTCCTTCCTGAATGAAGAGAATTTCCTGATAACAAGGATAACACTGTCCATCGGTCACATCACAACGGCACTGTTAAAACATGTAAAGCAAGGGACACGTCCCTCTTGATTCGCCTGTCAATGTATGTATCTCTGGCACACTACATAAGCCATCCGTTATGTTGGAAGCAGAATGTACGTTGTTTCGCCGCTGGAGGGATACACTGGCGGGATGGATCTCTGATGTCTCTTTCTTTGGGGGAATGTGGGGGAAATATGTCTCTCGATGACCTGGGATGATGTCCCATGGGGAGTTGAATATGATTGTTCGATGCTCTGATGCTGGGGGGGGGGGGGAATGAGCTGGTGGGATGGAGCTTTGGTGTCTCCTTCTTTGGTGGAATGAGGGGATGTTTCTCAATGACTTGGGATGATGTCACCAGGGGGAGTTGAATACATTCACAGACAGTCAATGCTGGTGGTGTGGAGGGTTTGCCCTGGCCTGGCGGTGTCACCGCCTACAGGACAGCTGATTCCGATGAAGATACATTTGAATGCCCTGCCCAATCAGCTCCAGGGATTCTGGAAGTCACATTCATTCCCTGACCACTATTCAAAACTGTCCTCCTGTGATGAACAACTATATTTGTCCTTGGCCAAACACAGCCCTGGTCTCATTCAAACATGGGAGTGTTCTGCTCCCCTGCTGTGTCACTTCCCAAAGTCGTCAACTTTCTTTGTAGCTTTTTGGGCAAAGCTTTGTGACTTCTGTAGAGGTATATGTGCATACCAGATAAGAAAAACATCAATAAGTTCAGGTTCGAACGTGTACTGTCTGAGAAGTTATGGTTCTCATAAGTGAATAATAGGGTCACCTGTTGTTTCGACGACTTGCGATGACATGTTTGTAGTTGACCTGTGCTTTGTCTGGCATCTGGGCTCTCTTCAGTGCTGTGCTTTGGATATGGAGACATGGGGGAGGGTGTGCGGATAAGGGGGGATAGAAGGAATGAGGATGGGGTGGGAAAATGGGGGAGGACGGAGTTGGGAAGATGGGGGTGGGCAGATGGGGGGATGGGGATGAAGATGGGATCTTGGAGAGGATGGGGAACAAACCTGGGTTCTTTCAAATATGACCCGTCGATCTTTCTACGTGACCATGAAGATCAGGGAAATATAAATAGATCTACCACCTAAAACAATCATCAAGGAATGGAACAGTTGCCATCAGAGTGATCCAGAGGCCGCTTACATCCTAGGCTCAGGCTCGCCATTTTGTAACAGGAAAAATGAATATAAAGGATAGGAGGACATAAGTTTCCTATTCTTGGGTGCTCAAAGACAAAGAAGCGCAACACTGACTTTTAGTAGGCCAGAGAAGAAAAGATAATAAGAAGAAAGAGAAAAAGAGCACCTTATATATTCCCTCCAGTTAACAAAAGAAAGGGATAGAAAATTAGACAGAAGATTTCCAGGAGTTCTTTGAGCGGAGGGTATACTGTTGTAAACCCCAGACAAAAGATCACACTGTAGGACTGTAACAACATCAATGAATGGGACCGACAATAACCAACGTTACTGGGACAACAAAGACTAAACATAATACAACAGCCAAGACTAGATAAACAAGGTAAAACAATACGCATCAGTCTTTATTTTGTCCAATACTGTAGCACATATTCATAACTATGCGGATGACAAAGTGTGGTTACTCATGGACAAGACAATCAACACTCTACATCACTGACATTCATATAGGCAGTCTGCCGCATATAGCCAGACCTCTGCCTGTTGTGGCCGAGCCTACAGAGTACTCCTAAGACTCTGCTACGATACCTATACAGCCGGCTGACCAGGACTGGACAACAGAGAGACCATTATTTGGAAAATAGAAAGTAACACAACCCTAAATCTGAGTATGAGCCTTACAGTGCGGAGACGGGACTTACCATCCTGAGACACACAACACAACACCATGGATCCCTGTAGTACACAGCGGAAAATCAGTGGATTGAGCTCCAGATATTACCAAACCCCTGTGCCTCAGCCAAATCCAATATTGTGCCTAATGCCGCCAGTGAAAGTCATGTCCCCAAACCGATTGGGACACATTACAATAACAAGACCACAACTTCAAAAATAGAAGTATAAACATGTGTGTGAAAGGTTGAACCAGGAACTACACCTTTAACCACGCAGTAACAAACTAAGGTATAGAAAGCTCGACTATGGGATCAGTTGGGAGGGGACGTGGAAAATGTGAGGTAAGGGAAAATGGGGGGTAATTAAGGACCCAGGGTTGTTCCCTTCGGCAGGAATCACATCCTGCAATCAAAGTAAACAACCAAAAACATATTTAACAACTGTTAAATATTACTACTATATTAACAACAACTTAAAAACTATAAAATAACTGCCTATGAATTAATAATATACCAATACACTCATTCAGACACAGTCTGTCACATTATTCACACTGGCCAAGTTAAGCCCTGCACCAACAACATACATGGGGACAGTTGAACATCACATCTCAACATCAAGTGACACAACAACAACATCATGATGCATGTGACAGCCAGACACATGCTGTATACATGGCCTAAATGAGACAACATTGTTTGAACCTACCCACACAGTTTTTACATATAACATGACATATCAATGGAATGGTAGCAAATCAATAAATGGTCAGAATAACTAACAGCATATTATTTCTCATGGTGGCCAAACCCAGCATTCAATATGTCAGAGAATACTCATGCAGCCTTATGATGAGAATACTGCACCAGCTACCAATTATTAAACTACATATCTGTCCACATTTAGAGGCTATCTACACATAACACACCCTATTGATCTATAGTTACAGCTCAAAGGCACTTCCGAGGTTTATTTAGCAGCATAACACCTGATTTACCCAATTTTAAGTGAACTCAGCTGGCCATTAATAATTAAACTACACCAACACATATTCCTGTACATATAGATGTTACTTACACCCAACAGGAACTTCTTATTTTAGCTAAAACACTAATCTTGGCCTTTGTTTACATTCTCCGTTTTAGCTGCCTGCCAATGCCAGCAGTAAAAAACCAACAGGCGATCTATTAATAGGTACGGCCTATTCGCTGTTTCCGTTTCATCCGGGGGAGGTCTCATTTACATCCTTCACAAAGCCTTAACATTATTCTAACACCTATCTCTTAACTTCAACAACTATTCTAATTATCTGTTACTAAACCTTAGGCCATTAACACATGCGGGGCTAGTTATGACCCAAATTTCCTTCATTCGTTAATAAAAGCAAGCAATTTGATTTGCAACATACCTCAACCATCGTGCACCAGTGTTCCAGCAGTAATGTTTCTGCGAGCCATATTCTGCGGGCTCTCTTCACTGTCTTATTTGTTTCACAGGTCTATGCACCTGAATTAATATATTTGGCAACACCTGGTTAGCGCTGGTCACACACACACGGTTTCCGACTGGAGATGGTGTGAGGGGGACGATCACATTCCCCCTCTCTGCTTGGTGTCAATGCGGCCTTCGGCCGTTGAGGCTACTCCAGCACTGAATCCCCAGGGCAAAAACGCGCGCTCAATTTTTAACCTTTCAAATTACCCATGATCCTCCAGCTGCAGGGGAGGGGTTTCTTGTTGTTGCATCAGCCAAACATCCTGTGGAGCGGTGTCGTGTCACGCGGCTTCATGCCCCCCATCCAACAAATGGCTGGTCCCACAGCCACACAAACTCTGCATCCCTGGGGAGATTGGGATGGGTTCTCTGTGCCTACCATAAAAAAAAAAAAAAAAATCAGCCCCTGACAAAAGGTAATCCCTTAATCCTATTGGATGCACTGGGGAATCTGCAATTTACATTCAAAATAATGCCAACCGTTATGACATCAAAATCAACACCCAGTTTTATGTTGGCAATACATAGTTGTATCAAAAAATATAAAAAAAGAATGTTCACAATGACAATCATCATTGTCAAAAAGGAAAAATATCTCCATTACAACACCACATAACCAGATTACCCTGAGTCATATGGGCATGACAGCCAGGAACATTTGAAATAAAAAAGGCATATGGACATATATGGATTCCACATTCTATTACTATGGAGATAAATCTGCAGCCTTTCTCTGCCCCAATGGTTCTTGTTCCTGGACAGGCTGGTATTCTTCCTCTTTTATAAAAAGATACAATCATGTGCAACTGCTCACCTGCTTAGAATACAAAAAGGCAACAATAAGACACAATGCTTTCAACTAATTACTAAATGTCAAGTCAGCAAGTTGATCCCTGCCTAAATAAACTTCCTCTCTGTCTCCTTCCTGAATGAAGAGAATTTCCTGATAACAAGGATAACACTGTCCATCGGTCACATCACAACGGCACTGTTAAAACATGTAAAGCAAGGGACACGTCCCTCTTGATTCGCCTGTCAATGTATGTATCTCTGGCACACTACATAAGCCATCCGTTATGTTGGAAGCAGAATGTACGTTGTTTCGCCGCTGGAGGGATACACTGGCGGGATGGATCTCTGATGTCTCTTTCTTTGGGGGAATGTGGGGGAAATATGTCTCTCGATGACCTGGGATGATGTCCCATGGGGAGTTGAATATGATTGTTCGATGCTCTGATGCTGGGGGGGGGGGGGGGAATGAGCTGGTGGGATGGAGCTTTGGTGTCTCCTTCTTTGGTGGAATGAGGGGATGTTTCTCAATGACTTGGGATGATGTCACCAGGGGGAGTTGAATACATTCACAGACAGTCAATGCTGGTGGTGTGGAGGGTTTGCCCTGGCCTGGCGGTGTCACCGCCTACAGGCCAGCTGATTCCGATGAAGATACATTTGAATGCCCTGCCCAATCAGCTCCAGGGATTCTGGAAGTCACATTCATTCCCTGACCACTCTTCAAAACTGTCCTCCTGTGATGAACAACTATATTTGTCCTTGGCCAAACACAGCCCTGGTCTCATTCAAACATGGGATTGTTCTGCTCCCCTGCTGTGTCACTTCCCAAAGTCGTCAACTTTCTTTGTAGCTTTTTGGGCAAAGCTTTGTGACTTCTGTAGAGGTATATGTGCATACCAGATAAGAAAAACATCAATAAGTTCAGGTTCGAACGTGTACTGTCTGAGAAGTTATGGTTCTCATAAGTGAATAATAGGGTCACCTGTTGTTTCGACGACTTGCGATGACATGTTTGTAGTTGACCTGTGCTTTGTCTGGCATCTGGGCTCTCTTCAGTGCTGTGCTTTGGATATGGAGACATGGGGGAGGGTGTGCGGATAAGGGGGGATAGAAGGAATGAGGATGGGGTGGGAAAATGGGGGAGGACGGAGTTGGGAAGATGGGGGTGGGCAGATGGGGGGATGGGGATGAAGATGGGATCTTGGAGAGGATGGGGAACAAACCTGGGTTCTTTCAAATATGACCCGTCGATATTTCTACGTGACCATGAAGATCAGGGAAATATAAATAGATCTACCACCTAAAACAATCATCAAGGAATGGAACAGTTGCCATCAGAGTGATCCAGAGGCCGCTTACATCCTAGGCTCAGGCTCGCCATTTTGTAACAGGAAAAATGAATATAAAGGATAGGAGGACATAAGTTTCCTATTCTTGGGTGCTCAAAGACAAAGAAGCGCAACACTGACTTTTAGTAGGCCAGAGAAGAAAAGATAATAAGAAGAAAGAGAAAAAGAGCACCTTATATATTCCCTCCAGTTAACAAAAGAAAGGGATTTGAAAATTAGACAGAATATTTCCAGGAGTTCTTTGAGCGGAGGGTAAACTGTTGTAAACCCCAGACAAAAGATCACACTGTAGGACTGTAACAACATCAATGAATGGGACCGACAATAACCAACGTTACTGGGACAACAAAGACTAAACATAATACAACAGCCAAGACTAGATAAACAAGGTAAAATAATACGCATCAGTCTTTATTTTGTCCAATACTGTAGCACATATTCATAACTATGCGGATGACAAAGTGTGGTTACTCATGGACAAGACAATCAACACTCTACATCACTGACATTCATATAGGCAGTCTGCCGCATATAGCCAGACCTCTGCCTGTTGTGGCCGAGCCTACAGAGTACTCCTAAGACTCTGCTACGATACCTATACAGCCGGCTGACCAGGACTGGACAACAGAGAGACCATTATTTGGAAAATAGAAAGTAACACAACCCTAAATCTGAGTATGAGCCTTACAGTGCGGAGACGGGACTTACCATCCTGAGACACACAACACAACACCATGGATCCCTGTAGTACACAGCGGAAAATCAGTGGATTGAGCTCCAGATATTACCAAACCCCTGTGCCTCAGCCAAATCCAATATTGTGCCTAATGCCGCCAGTGAAAGTCATGTCCCCAAACCGATTGGGACACATTACAATAACAAGACAACTTCAAAAATAGAAGTATAAACATGAGTGTGAAAGGTTGAACCAGGAACTACACCTTTAACCACGCAGTAACAAACTAAGGTATAGAAAGCTCGACTATGGGATCAGTTGGGAGGGGACGTGGAAAATGTGAGGTAAGGGAAAATGGGGGGTAATTAAGGACCCAGGGTTGTTCCCTTCGGCAGGAATCACATCCTGCAATCAAAGTATATATTAACAACAACTTAAAAACTATAAAATAACTGCCTATGAATTAATAATATACCAATACACTCATTCAGACACAGTCTGTCACATTATTCACACTGGCCAAGTTAAGCCCTGCACCAGCAACATACATGGGGACAGTTGAACATCACAACTCAACATCAAGTGACACAACAACAACATCATGATGCATGTGACAGCCAGACACATGCTGTATACATGGCCTAAATGAGACAACATTGTTTGAACCTACCCACACAGTTTTTACATATAACATGACATATCAATGGAATGGTAGCAAATCAATAAATGGTCAGAATAACTAACAGCATATTATTTCTCATGGTGGCCAAACCCAGCATTCAATATGTCAGAGAATACTCAAAGGCACTTCCGAGGTTTATTTAGCAGCATAACACCTGATTTACCCAATTTTAAGTGAACTCAGCTGGCCATTAATAATTAAACTACACCAACACATATTCCTGTACATATAGATGTTACTTACACCCAACAGGAACTTCTTATTTTAGCTAAAACACTAATCTTGGCCTTTGTTTACATTCTCCGTTTTAGCTGCCTGCCAATGCCAGCAGTAAAAAACCAACAGGCGATCTATTAATAGGTACGGCCTATTCGCTGTTTCCGTTTCATCCGGGGGAGGTCTCATTTACATCCTTCACAAAGCCTTAACATTATTCTAACACCTATCTCTTAACTTCAACAACTATTCTAATTATCTGTTACTAAACCTTAGGCCATTAACACATGCGGGGCTAGTTATGACCCAAATTTCCTTCATTCGTTAATAAAAGCAAGCAATTTGATTTGCAACATACCTCAACCATCGTGCACCAGTGTTCCAGCAGTAATGTTTCTGCGAGCCATATTCTGCGGGCTCTCTTCACTGTCTTATTTGTTTCACAGGTCTATGCACCTGAATTAATATATTTGGCAACACCTGGTTAGCGCTGGTCACACACACACGGTTTCCGACTGGAGATGGTGTGAGGGGGACGATCACATTCCCCCTCTCTGCTTGGTGTCAATGCGGCCTTCGGCCGTTGAGGCCACTCCAGCACTGAATCCCCAGGGCAAAAACGCGCGCTCAATTTTTAACCTTTCAAATTACCCATGATCCTCCAGCTGCAGGGGAGGGGTTTCTTGTTGTTGCATCAGCCAAACATCCTGTGGAGCCGTGTCGTGTCACGCGGCTTCAATAACATGCTCAAAAAATTGTGACTGTCTACGTCTAATAACTCTAATCAGTTTATGATCTTAATTTGTTTCTTGAAAGACGTGTTCATTGGTTATTCTGTCTACCCATTGTATTCTTTGCATTTTCCTCAGAAATCACATTTCCAGAGCCATCAGATGTTTCTCAGCTTGTCTGCTTATTGTCCACGCTTCACATCCATACAAAAGTATAGCGACTACAAAGAATAGAAAAGTTGGTGCAAAATGGAGCTGTATTTCTTTTCCCATTAGTGTTGGAACTCTTCGCTGGCTGCTGGGGATGGAGACGGAGCGCTTATGGGAATGTCCCGAATGCTGTGATGTCGTTTCCTAAATCAATCAATCAATCAATCAAACCCATGAGAAATAAATAATTTATCAATTGGCGGTGGGTGAAGTCAAAGGCAAACCTGAAAATATTTAATACAACGTTCAACGTGGAACCAGCTGATGGGCCTGATAACCTACACCATGAAATTATTCAGCTATAAAGCGATGATGAACGGAATGCTGGGTACAGCAGCCTCCCACCGCTTGAGATTTATTGACGTTACAACAGCAATGATGAATTTTTTTCACTTTGAAAAGATGTACATTGAAATTTGCATTTGTGTTCAGAACAATTGACTGCTGCTAGTAGTGTTTTTCAAAACTAACCAAGAGTCGACCGCGCCCCATACTGATCGACGCAAACCTGGATAGGCAGTTACTAATAGCAACACCATCAATACCAGTTTGTGTTTGTGATATATTGTATTTTCACAAACGTAACATCGCGTCAATTATTTCCAGGACGACAAAATCAGAGTTCACCGCCAACAATACTAAGTTTGTTTCATATTACTACAATCCCATATTTTACAAGGACAGACTCATGGTCCGCGGGAAAGTAAAAACACGAAACAGAGAAAGCTGACATATAAACAGCTACAATCGGTTTCCGGCCTCATTGTACCAACAAAACAGCGACTGGTCACAAACCAAGATGTGCCTGTGTTATGGTAGCTTCTTAACTCGCCACGACTAAGTGAGAAAATTGTCTAAAGAGAAGAAGGACCATACATCCAGCAGCCAGTATTTGGAAACAACCAAATCTATGACCTTACTTCTTGGTGATGTCAACTGTTGACACGTGTTGTGAAGCCGTCTTGTTCGGATGAAGTAGTGGTCATTATCCAGACCTGACTTTGTGAATGCAGCACTTTGTGAAAGTAGTTGTAGCAGCTTGACTGAATGCAGTAGCCACTTAACTGAGTGAGGCAGCTGAGATAGTGAGGCCAAATACTATTCCACAGCAACTTCCTGCCAATTTTCACCACCTTTCCAGGACAGGTATTAAATATCCTTTTCCTAGGTATAGGTGGAAGAAACACAGTGAGCCAAAAGATTAAATAAAACCGGGGGAAAAAATAAAAGAACTCTCCAGAATAGTCTAATCTGACTTAATGCTACCGAGATCCAAGAACTGGATGGGAAACCAACCAGGGTGTACCCAGTTTCTTTCCACAGATTCGAATTAGGCCAGCAGAAGAGGCCCAATAATCATAAGTAAAACCGGTTCCAACACTGAGGACAATGTATGATACCGTGGCACAGCCAGGAGACAGATAATTAGTTAGAAATAACTCTGTAAATAATCTTGAAATTGTAATGCATTGATTGTTGTATGTTATTACATGTATAATCAATAGTTCCTTTTATATATATAATAAATGATGAAAATTACAGGTTATTTTCTCTTTTGAGAGTTCTCTTGTCATAGTAAAATTGTTGTAAGCAATTACCCTAGATTAATTATTTAGTTGGTAGAGGAGAAGCAAGGAACCATCCCTAAGGACATTTGGCATACTCAATAAAAATTTCATTTTTTCCTTGAGGTATTCCTTGGTTCTCCAAAGCTCTATTCAATCGTCTCAAATCATTGAGCCAGTAACAGCTACATTAATTTTAACGGGTAGGATCACATTGAGAAAGAGGAACTCTGGATCCTCGATCTCTTTGGGGTTGAGCCATCAACTATTTATCCAACAGTGTTACACGTCTCACCACAGAGAAGCATTTCCTGTCATTACAAATGTGACAAGTTAACATGTTTGACCAAATATAGCAGGCTAATATTTAGACTGATAATTTTGTATGGCCCAAGAATAATGTTAAAAATGTCCACATGGGCCTTGGTACAAAATAAGGTTCCCCGCCCCTGCTGTAGGTGATACAAGAAAACCAAGTAGGTGGGCCAGACCTTGACCACATCGAATGCCCGTGTCTCTGTAAGATGAGGCCAACGTGAGACCAGTACGCTACTTACTTCAACAGGGGCTGTGGCTTAGGGGATGTCTCACAATTCACAAGTTCCCATCATACATAGTCGAGGGTTTGAAATCAGCCACGGACGTTTTCAAAACAGACAGCTTTGCTTGATATTGGTGGTATTAGGCGTCGGCCATTCTGAAAGCAATGGGAAAGTAGTGAAGTGACACTGTCTTTCAAATTACAAACAGAAAATTAATCATGTGTTTAACTGTGACGTCCTGTAAAAGACACGCATCTAACTGTTTCTTTGTCTGGCTTTACTATGAGTATTACAATGCTCTACAAGCCAGAACACTCAAAGAGGCACATGTATGACGACACAATCCTTCATTATAAAAGTGTTCTTCATACATTTGTTTGCCTTTCTGTCGATTCTGTCACTGCTAATCAATATATGTGACTAAATTGTACATACCATGACAGTTGTCTCAAGTCTTGATACTTTACAATAGTGGTATCTAGTCAATATCACACAAATGCAATTTCTGCCATAAATACTGAATTTAAGACTCGTTATCACTACCCTAACCAGCATTGTAGAGCATGGGTTACGAAACCAGTTCGAAATTTCGCATACCGCGTTCGAAACATTGCTGCGGGAGATTTGGCAGCAGACCGTCTTGCCTTGGTTGCCATACAATGGTATTAGTGCAGGTCGTTCGGAAAGCAATGGCAAACTACTGAATGTAAATCACAAAGAGCCAAAAACTGCTGCTGCTACGTCCTGATAAGGATATGCAACTAACTTGTTAAACATGATCATCCTCATTGTCACAGAAAAAACTGCAGTTTAATGATTCCTTGATAACTTACATATTAAAATACAAGGAAGGAGAAGGGTTAACAATCGTGTACTTCATTCTGAGAGGAGGACGAATAAAAGAGCATTGACCGACACAGATATGAAAATAGGATACAGGTGTTCGTAAAGTTCATTGCTTGACGATCTGACGGACACGGAGAAACGGGACGATCGGCCGACGGGAAAATGAACGGAGAATGCTTTGAAGTGCAAACGAGCGATGGACAGAGGACCAGCGCAACAGCGGAGAACGGAGCGCCAGGACGTATACGTGATTTCACTGAACTTTTGATGTTACGGGTACGGCTAATTTGATTGTAGATCAAACAATCAACGGAGAATGGGACACGCAATATAAAAAGCTGAACATGGAGTTTCTGTTTAATGTGATACCAAACTGGAGGGAAAGATAGAATTATGTGTCCTGTAATGAATAGAAATATCCTCTCTTATAATGGGATAAAGTGCTTGGCTGCGGATAAATTTCTATTCGGGGACTTACATTAATTCTATAGAGGCATATATAAGGTATTAATATATTAGGGTAATAGTAGCATAGGGATATAGGTGTTTGTTCTTAATGTGTGAAATTGCATTCGTTTATCTAGTCGTGTAAACTTTAGTGCACTCAGAAATCGTATGTCCGTATGTTTTTCGGAGGCTTTTCAGTATGGCTAGAAAGGGACTATCACATAAGAAAATTATATGAAGCAGACGCATATCACCAGATTACCTATCTTCTCCACAGGTTCAAATCTCCTATTGAAATCATAGAAGAGATGAAGGTTACTACACTTGAGCAAATAAAGTACCTACTTAGAAACAACAAGAACATAGACATGTTTTAATATGAAGAAGTGATAACTTAACGTCAAATACAGAACACTGTATGCTCAAACAAATATACAACTAAAACCCTTAAAAGGAAAAGACGTTAACCTGTGGCAAGCAGGGATACTTAAAACTGCATGCAATTGCACTGTGCCGAAACATTAAACTTTGTTAACCATAGACATGGTGTAGAACAGTCATAGTAACTCTAGACAATGTCGGATAGTGGCGGTGTGTATTCAGAGGTGGATTATAATACCGTCCAAACCGGGAAATATATGAACTTCAGTGACTTACCAAATCGGATTATTTTCTGGTGATAAGACATTGAACAGTTGTTTTCTTCAAGAATTGGATTAATTCCCGACTCAAGCAGGAGGAGATCATTCATGGTGAGATCACTCCATTTCTGTGTGTGCAGTCCTGTGTATTGGCTGACAGAAAAGACGAGAAGAACTAATGCACATACGAGATCAACCGTCCTATCTTGCATTCACACTAGCAGACAATACCAACTCCATATACACAGTCCATACATACACCAGACATAGTTTTTCTTAATAAATCTGTTATTTATTGTTGAAAGGAACTGTTGTCAGAGTATGTGTTGAGAGAATAACAGAGAGAGTGAAAGAAATAGATATATGGAAGGGAAGACAGAAGGGAGGGGTGTAGACAAAAGTCAGTCAATAATCCCAACAGATAATAAGTTTGAAGATGTGCTTGTTGATTCCAACTCTCTCCCGGGAAAACAAGCGACACTCATCAAGATTTCAAAATGCCTTTAAAGTCGCAAAAACAATACCAAGCGGAGACTGCTACAGCGACCATAGATTAATCATAAGCAATATACATATAAATTAAAGCAGGTCAAATATACACTACGAAACGCACAATTTGATCTACGTGCACTGAAGAATGAGGAGATAAAAGATAAATTCAACGTTGAGATAAAGAACAGATGTGATGCATTGTCCGATATGGAAATTCTATTTGAAAATGTCAGTGACCAATGGGAAATAGTGAGGACATCAGTCAGCGAAGGTGCAAAAACAATCATAAAAATAAAGATGATTGGACGTAAGGAATGGATGACGGAGGTCATCTTAAAACTAAATGAAATAAGAAGAAATTACAAACATAACAATGAAAAATATGAAGAGATACACATGAAAATTAGGAAATTGTGCAAAGAGGCAAATTAAGCATGTTTTGGGGAAATTTGCAGGGCAAATGAAAATCAACACAATATCAGGAATACTAAATTAATGCACAAAAGAATTCATGACATCACCAAGAAAAGAACACGCACATCAACGGGTTGCTTAAAATCCAAAAATGGAAAAATCATAATAGACAACGATCAGATTTTAAATGCAATGACAGATTATGTGAAACATTTTTATGATGATACAATAGAGAAACAGTGTGATATTTGGAATAAAAATGAATTCTAAAGATGGAAGTTCAGAATACTCTAAACAAGTGGTTCTCAACCTTTTTTGCCCATGCACTACTTCACCATATGTTTAGAATATAATCTCCCCCCTCTTCGTATTTCTTCCCTTTAAATCCCTCCCCCCACTCCCGCCCCTACATAGAATACGTAAAAATGGAAGCTAGATTTAATAACACATACTAGAGCAAACCTAGACGTCTACATAAAAAGTGATTTGCGGGTCTACTTACGTTATAAAATGAATTTCAGAAGGGCGAGAAGTACAGAACCGTAAAGTATGGAGGTAAAAACAATATCAAGTAATCGGTTCTTGTATTAATGCGATCTTGAAATAATTTTAATTCCCCCCCCTTTCCCCCCTCCCCCCCCCCCGAAACCCTAAAATTCCCCCCTTGAAAGGGAGGGGGGATGCTTCCCCACCGGTTGAGAACCACTGCTCTAAACCA
>OY992892.1:23145963-23325963 GCA_963921405.1 Cepaea hortensis | reverse complement strand
CGCCCAGACCCTGGTGGGGAGCATCTCATTTAATTCATATAAGTAGTCATATAAGTTCCCGTTCCCGTTACCGACTATCTGTCTGTCTGTCTGTCTGTCTGTCTGTCTGACCCGGCCCGACATCGACCAGCTCCTGGTGTGAAGCATCTCATTTAATTTATATAAGTAGTCATATAAGTTCCTGTTCCCGACTGTCTATCTGTCTGTCTGTCTATCTGTCTGCCTGACTCTGTCCGGCTTCATTAAATTCATACAACAAAAAAAAATGTAACTTAAAAGAACGTTCTACCACACACCATCCATTATTTTTAATGAAAACTCTTTCTAATCACCTGCATGACTACAGTAACTTCTTAAGCAAAAAAAGATGAGTTACAATGTTATGCATTGTGCATCATTTTTATGAAAACTTTGAAAATGCCTTACAGATTGTATCATTATTTATTATAACTCATATGCCGGTACATAACTATGGACAAAGAGTTTATAAATCTTTGAAAACGATGCCACAATATGACTATAAGTTATACAGAAAAGTTATGCCCCTTGAAATAACTTTTACAGAGTTAGGTCCCCTGAGATATATGAAATTATGATGAAAAATGAAAAATGAAATAATACTGAGTAAGCAGGCGATTTCACACTAACAAAATATCACAGTTGACAGCTCTGGAATGAAAGGAAGGCGTGTAGAAAATTTCATCTCAATCGGATAGGCCGTTCGCGAACGTATAAAGGACATACATACATACATACAGAGATACATAAATACGGACGCACATCCTAATTTATATATAAGATATGAAAAAGTAAATGTTATTAAATAAGAAGAAGATTTTACACTATGAAACTATTATAGTCGGTTGCACAGGAATGAAAGGAAGACGTGTAGAAAATGTCATCTCAATCGGATATACCAATATCGAACGCATCCAATACAAAACTACCCACAAACACACAAAACCACATACACTCTGTTTTATATATATATATATATATATATATATATATATATATATATATATATATATATATATATATATATATATATATATATATATATTTAATATATAGCAATGCTATTAAAAGTTATGCCCCTTGAAATAACTTTTCTTAAGTTAAGTCCCCTCCCTATATATAAATGATGATGTAAATTTAAATATTAAATTTTATTAAGTAAATAGCTGATTGTAGACTAACAAACTATGACAGTTTGCTGCACGGGAATGAAAAGAATACATGTAGAAAATTTCATCTCAATCGGATGGACCGTTATCGAACGCATCAAATACATCCCTACATACATACATCGCCTTTTATATATATAGATTGTTGAAAATTAATTAGTCAGAAAAAAATAAGGAATCTGGGCATTTTCAGGGAAGCTAAGTCGCAAAACACAGCTTATAACAAACATCAGACAGAAGCAGTCATTATTTTTAGACCACATTATGATGAGGGGAAAAAAGCTGGAAAGATTTGTGGAAATAGAGATAAAAAAGACAATGTGAAACAATTCTTGACAGTATTGTGCCATGGCATGGAAGGGAGTCAACATACAAATTGATCCATACAGTCTGAGACGCCAAGTTTTGGAGAGGCATGGTCTCCCTTGTGAGCCGGCAAAGCACTGGATGTTAATGATATAAATAAATAAAGCCCCACATCTTTGTTTTATTGACTACGCAAAGGCTTTCCATAAAGTTAGACATGTCAATATGGTGACGATGCTTGCAGACCTACAAACTGATTGGAAAGACCATAGACTTGTAAACACATTCATATTGGGAACAAGCTGCCATAAAGATTAATAATGGAGTAGGCCAATATCAGCCTATTAAGTGAGGTGTTCGACAAGGATGTGTAATGTCACCAGATCTTGTTTCCATATACAGTGAAACTATTTCTAGAAATTTAGAAGATATGAAAGGAATCGCTACCATGTCGCTATTTGGCATGTTGTTTAGGCTTGTTGAGTAATAGCACTTGTGTTCACCTTGATGCTTCACTAGGCTCACTCGCGTGCTGACAGATGCTCGTAACAGACTTGAGAAACGCACAGCTGCAGCGCATAAAGTTTATTCGCAGTGTTCACTACATCAAGCTTCAGCACGCGACCATGCATTCCCTACACTTTATGTGTTGATGCAAAAACGTCGTACCACAACTGACAGTCCTACCCTTGGCTGTCTGGTTTCATGTCTACGCAGGTGCTGTCTTTACTATTTGTTACAGCTCTGGATGAAGTCAAAAGTGACTGAAGCTTTATTCTTCTTCTTTCTTCTTCAGCGTTCCGAGCCATTGAGGTTCTTTGCTGCTACAATCCGTCTCCATTCGTCTCTCTGGTTGACGCTCTCTTGCCAGTCATTGATTCCAAGTGCTTGTAGGTCTGTATATGTATTATCTCTCCACCGTCTTCTTGGTCTACCTCGGGGTCTACGATCATTTATTTCCTGAGTGTAAGCGAGTTTTGTTTCCCTATTATCTTCCATTCTTTCTATATGCCCCAGCCATTGTAGTCTATTAGCCTTCATGATACCAGTGATTAGCGGGGACTTAAACAGATCATAAATGTCTTTGTTACTTCTTCTTTTCCACTCTCCACTTTGTGTATCCCTAATGGGTCCAAAGTTGCGTCTTAAAACTTTGTTCTAAAAGGTTTGTAACAAGGCTTCGTCTCCTTTCGTTGTACTCCAGGTTTCAGAGCCATGCAGCACAACTGGTCTGATCAGTGTTTTGTATATTGTGGTCTTGGTGTTACGAGATAGCGCCTTTGATTTTAGTTTTAGATGTTGTAGTGCATAGTATATCTTATTTCCAGAATTCATTCTAGTTTGTATTTCATCCCTTATAATTTTGGAGCAGTTGAAGATTGTACCCAGGTATTTGTATGTTTCCGTTCTTTTAATGGTCATATTATCTATTTGTATGTGGCCAGAGTTTTTAGCCATTCCTTCTCTTGAAATTACCATATATTCTGTCCTATCTTGGTTGATAACCAGCCCCATCTGTTGGGCTTTTTCCTTTAAGTGAGTCAATATTTCCAATGTCTTTTGTTCATTTTCCCCTATAATACCTATATCATCTGCATAACCAAGCAGCTTGGATGTTCCTCCAATATTACATTCCTCCTTTACCCTCCTTACAACAGATTGAAGAGTAGCGGCGATAGTGCATCACCCTGTTTCAAGCCAGATGTTATTTGGAAAGGGTGTGATTTCCTGCCTTTATATGTTACTATATTATAAGTATCTTCCATGCATAGTCTGGTCATGTTGATTAACCTTCTTGGTATTCCAAATTCCCGCTTAGCATTCCATAGACTATTCCTATGGACACTATCATAAGCCTTTTTAAAATCCACAAAAATGTTATGGAGATCTCTTTTATATTCTCAATTTTTCTCGGCTATTTGTCGTAAGATAAATATCTGATCTATTGTTGATCTGTTTTGTCTAAAACCCGCCTGGTAGTCACCTAATATATATTCTGAATATGGTTTTAGTCTATTTAGTAATACTGCGGATAGTATCTTATAGCGTATGGACAGTAGTGATATTCTTCTATAATTTTCACACTGGAACTTGTCTCCTTTCTTAAAGATAGGTATCAATAATGACTCTTTCCAGTCATGGGGTAATTCTTCAGTCCTCCAGATTTTTATTATTAGTTCGTATAGCTTTAGATGTAATGCATGGCCACCCGCCTTTATAAATTCAGCAGCGATTCTATCAGCCCTAGTTGAAGCTTTATTAATAAGTCTAATAACGACTTAAGGGTCGTGCTGCTGATGGGTTAATTCATCAGTTTCAGTCTCATTGTAGTTACTCCTTCGTTCATAGTATAGTTGACTTGTTTATCGTTCTTGTAGATATATTAATTATAGGTGGAAGTAAGAGTGTGTGTCTTGTTCGCTCTCCACGCCTCGAATGACCAGTCTCACTAATTCAGATCGCTACCTCTCGTCTATATTCCGTGACCCGTTAGATTCATTATCTTGCTGACCTGTCTTCATTCCAGTCGACGGTTGCTTAACTTTTTCTATATATGGATTACGGGCTGTCGTAAGTGATTTCTACACTACAGACATTTATTCACTTGGAACCAATTTTTGTCCATGACATTACCCCCCCCCCCCCCCCCCTGTCGTGTCTTCCTTTAAAGTGTCGTCCCTGGAGTGAGGGAAGTCAACACCCACATTATAATGTTTTTTCCCCTATCAATATCCTGGAGTATCCACCAGCTTCCGTCCAACACACTCCATCAGCCAGTGGACACCCTTTCCTCTCTCTCTCTCTCTCTGTCTCTCTCTCTCTCTCTCTCTCTCTCTCTCTCTCTCTCTCTCTCACTGTCGCACTATGCCCCCTCTCATACTTCCCCAACGCAACATATTCAACAACTCTTGCTTCTAAATATTAATAAAGATTAATTTATTAAAAGAAAAGTGTAACGTATATGAGACGTGTATGCGAAGAAAATGTGTGTCGTGTATTCTAATGTAAATGTATAGGTCAGACCACAGAGTTCATGATCAGAGTCCACTCATCATGGCAAGGATTACACGACATCACAAGAATCAGCACAATGGACCTCACCGAAGTCGTGTCCTTCTCTCCAGACATGTCCTCCTCCAGGAGCTCTGATGACCATGAGATCTGATTCCCATTCACCTCTATAATCCGTGAACGATACTATTTTTGTTCCTAACAAAAAAAAAACTGTTCCTAATAGTTTATAGAAACTCAGACTTCATAATTCCTGCGCAGTGAAAAAACATGGAACACTGTCCTATGAACATGACGTTTTTCCTTCTTGCGAAATGTTCTATAGTTTTCTCTCTTAAACAGTCATTGTATCTAGACTAAAATATATTTCTTTATTTTCTAGATATTGTCTGAAAGTTATGATTTCCTTGATACGTGGAACAACTACACTTCAATGTTTGGTTTCATCTAATGTGAACATCAGTTCCTACTGATCTAGTAATACGTGGACTGAACATCCATCACTTCAGGTGTGTCAACGAATGGTATGAACTCATGTAGGATACTTATACCATTCAGCTCCACCGAGCAATGTTTATCAACTTCTTCTAGCATAGACCCATTGAGAAAGTTGCTGGCCAATCTTCCTGCACCAAAATTTTATCCGGGATCAGATTTTTCAATGATTCTGTGTGCTTCATCCCGACCAGAGGGAACCTGTAAAATATATAACACAACTGGTGATAGCCTCCCCGTCACTGATCTTTATTAGATAATCGTGGGCCATCGGCCTCGCTCAGAAAAATACAGTGAACCTAACTCTGTCAGAGACAGATGATCTGAACACATAGGTTTTCATCAGGCCAAGACAAGAAGAAGAAAAAACAACAAACAGCGAGCGGAACCCCCCCCCCACCCCCCCCCCCCCCCCCACCACACCAGGGAGCACCCACTGGAAGATCCCAATTATCCCCCATTACTCAATTCTCAACTAGTAGAGCTTATCAACACTTCACTACTCTATTTTCAACTAACAGAGCCAAGTATCACTTCCCTACTCTAGCCTAGTTTCAACCATGCTACTGCCTAAATTAATTAGGACTAATTATACAATATGACTACCTTAGGCAACACCGCAGTTAGATCAAATCACATCTACATTTTCCATGACAGGCACGTGTAAAATTAAATTAACCCAATTCGCACACGGTAGATATTATTCCACTCCCTAACTGCAGTGCCAAAGCACGTCCGCATAAATCAACTGTTTGAGTTACACTGTCTCCCCAATCATGTTTTTTTCCAAACAGCCTTGAATTGTTCACGTGACGTTGTTGATGTCCTGCAGGTGTCCCAATGTTCCCAATAACAATCCCACACTTTCTGTCATGTGGTGACAAGCAAAGCCGCCATTTCGTTTGATGTCGGGAAATTCTAAATGACAGACGGGACTGTTTATCTCCCGATCCGGGCACTTCTGCTTGAATCCGACCTGTTTTTACTGTATTGTTAAAAAAAAAAAAAAACCTGGGCACTGCAAACATGCCGTTTAATCAGATTGTCTGTATTGTCATCAACTGGTTAATCACGGTGTTTTTCGTGACACCACCCCCTCCCACTCCCACGTTATCAAAATTATCAGTTTGGTCGGCCTACTGTCTATTCCGTGTACATGAAATGGTGAGGTTTTCGGTTATCTCTAATGCACACACTTCTTTCCATTATTTCAGATGCATATTTCAATGACATGTTTTTCAGAGAACAACCAAGTACAGCACACACACACATTAATTAGTTAGATTAGACACGAATCTACCAACTCAAACTGCCCGAGTCATCGTCTAGCATCAGCCGCCTTGGCTTACAGAGTGCTGATATCTAACTGCCATGAGTTCCAATGTCCTGCAGACATCCTCATGCAATTCCTTATCCCTCGTGCCAAGCATGAGAACCCTTTCACCGCGCCTTGAATGACCAGTCTCCCTAGCTCCGATAGCTACCTGTCGTCGATATTCCGTGAACCCATAAGCTGTTTTAATCTTGCTGACCTTTCTTTGTTCCAGTCGACAGTTGCTAACTCTTTCTATACACGTCTTGTATTTTGTCGTAGGTTATTTCTACTCTACTGACTTTTATTCACTTTAACCCCATTTCTGACCATGAAAATCACCATTGGGTGGCATAAAATCAATACCATAAGGTATGCGAATGATACAGTATTTATTGCAGACATTTAAGAGGATCTGCAAAATTTAGTAGATGCGGTTGTTATACACAGTGAACAACTAGGCTTAGAAGTAATATATGAGAGAGCAAATGAGAGAACTGCAGTGCAAACTGTCGCCTGTTCATTAAACTATTATCGAAACAAAAGCAATTAAATAAAGCCGCAACTTCCACGTTAACAGTAGAGGCATAAAAATGGAAGTGCAATTTGTAGTATATTTACCATCTTATTTCGTGTCCGGATATATAAATGACGGTGCTCATTTCTTCTCCGAGACATATGTAAATATTCTGTTGTATATAGGATTTCTCAAGTTTAAAACTGTCTACGATCTATTTTCACTACAACGCCAGTTTCGCGAATATTTCAGTCAAGAAGTTAAATAGAAATATTCGCCAAGGGGACTACTTCTGGTAATCAGAAGCCCTCTGTCGTGCTGGTGGAGTTTATATTACAGAACAGCTACCTATTTTCCCGACAATACGTCAATGTGCGGCGGGTACAGTGGTTGTGATAATACTAAGAAGCTACCATACAAGATTAAATTCGACTGCCTTGCCGTAATTGACAATAGAACATACACACAGAGACAGCTCAACTGACGCACATGGTTACACTTGGCACTTTGAACGAGTCTCGACGTTCCGTGTTATCGGCTACTGTAACAATCGCGTCCGTGTTTCTGCGAGTGCACCCCGAAGTCAAGCTCGGCTGGAAGTGGATGTTGTTGTCTCCATTAGCGACCTGGTGTTTGCATGAGTGCCGGAGATGGGTCATGCACTGAGTTACACGCTAGTGCCAACCTGGGGACATCTCATACATGTTGCTACTTCAGTAAACCGACATCTTGGGTGTGACGTCATCATGTTAGTACTGTTGTTGTTTTTTTTTTTTTTTCATATCCTATTTACGGAACTCGCTGTCAACACCAGCACTGCTGTTGTTGATGTCTTGACAAGTTTATTACGTTCAGTAGTTTGCCATTTGCCGGTCTCCCTGGCCAAGTATTTAACGACTTTCTCGGTAACGCCGTATATTCACGTAGGTAACGCAGCTACGCGATATTCGGTAGCGGATCGTGTCACGTTGGTTACTTACGGGGGTATGTGAGCTTGTCTCTCAGAAAGCAATGGCAAACTACTGAGCGTAATCTTGCCAAGACATCAATAGCAGCTGAGAAATGCTGGTGTTGACTGCAATGTCCTCTAAAGGATATGCGAAAAAAAAAAAGTTTGCCGTTGCTTTCTGAACGATCGGCTCTTATACCATCACATTAAAATCCAGCGCGACACGGTCTGCTGCTAAATCAGTCGCAGCTGTGTTTCGAACGCTGGTAAGCGGAATTACGAACCGCGTCCGTAACGCCTTTACCACGGAGAACGACATGTTCGTACTGGTAATATTTATATCTGTGAGAACTAAAGAAGAGTGTATTTTAACGTAAGATTACAGCACAACGCTCAGTGTATGTAATCACACATCCATAACGGTTTGTGTAAAGAAACAGAAATTGAAAGTGTATTTAGCCAGCTTAACACAATCACAGGTGACAGCATGGAGGTTTCGGCTTGGCAGCCAACGCCAGCACACTGTCAACAAGACACAGGCACGACTACATTCAACATACGAGGGCGAATCAATAAGTATGTCACACAGTTCTGTGGGATGGCAGGTAAATGTAGTTGGTGTTTTCTACAGGTATCATTAGGTGACAGCAACATCGAACTTTATATTCCCGCTCGTCAGGTGGCGCCAGGTGTCTCATTCGCATCCAAAATGGGAACTGTACAACCAAAGCGCAATGTGCTGTTGTGCTTTTGGTGTAGGCAAAAGGACTGCCTGCAAAGGTATTTCATAAGGAAAGGCTTCCTGTTTATGCTGATAAATGTTTGTTCCGTAAAGCATAGCTAGGTAGAAAAATTTTATCAAGGACGCTCTAAAATTGTTGATGAAATCCGATCTCGTCGTCCTGTTGAGATTGCAACAGAAGCATCCGTGCAATGGGTGGAGGAGATGATTAGGGGTGGCAGGCGAGTAACGATAGACTCTGTAGCATCTGCAATAGGGTGCTCATATGATTTAGCATACAGCGTAATGCATGATCGATTGAAATTTAAGAAAGTGTGCTCAAGGTGGGTACCCAGACAATTAAAGTTGGAACACACAATTAACCGATTTGGCCTGTCCTTGCATCATCTCTGTCGATATAAAGATGAAGGAGAAGACATACTGAACAGGATTTTTACTGGGGACGAATCATGGGTGCATCACAACCAACCCGAATCAAAGCGTGTTTCAATGCAATGGGAACATCCTTCTTCGCCTTGTGTCCAACCATTCAAGGTTACTCCATCAGCAGGGAAGGTTATGCTGATAGTGTTCTGGGATTGTCAAGGAGTGCTTTTAACCAATTTCAAGAAGAAAGGTGACAATGTGAATTCTGAATCGCACTGTGAAGTTCTATCGATGCTTCATGATGCAATTCGAAGAAAACGTCCAGGACTGCTGACTAGAGGCGTGCTGCTTCTTCATGACAATGCCAGACCACATACGGCTCGATTAACTCAGGAGAAAATTAACCAACTAAGGTGGGAAGTTCTGGAACATCCATCTTACAGTCCCGACTTAGCCGCTAGCGATTTCCACCTTTTTGGTCCACTGAAAACCCACCTTGGCGGTAAACATTTCGCGAATGACGCCGAAGTTGAATGTCAAGTGAACACGTTGTTTAGAAAACAGAGCACGCAGTTCTATGAAGCCGGTTTGGGAGGACTGATAAAACGATGGGATAAGTGCATCAATGTTAGTGGAAATTATGTTGAGGAAAAAAAAGGGACAATGTATGTATAAAAATAATCTGGTTTCAAGTTGTTAACATTTCATTTCACATACAGCTTTGGCGTCAATCGCGAAATGTCTCCCGCTAAGGTGAGTTGTCGGTGTTTATGCTGACAAATGTTTGTCCCGTAAAGCGGTGCATAGCTGGGTAGAAAACGTTTCGCGGGCGAGTCAATAATTAAGTCACACAGTTCTGTGGGATGGCCGGTCAATGACGCGAAGCTCTGGTTATACTATGTTCAGAATATTGTTATCCCCTTTAGGAATCAGCGCGCTTTCCAACTTGAGGTAATGCAAATTTCATCCGTTGTCTTAACTATCGGCGCTAATTCCTTCGTTCTTCAAATTTGAATTTGAGTATGATGGTGGTGGTTGTTGGCGTTGTTGCATACTGGAGGGTTAATGCGGGGGAATTTTAAACAACGATGTGGCGGTTACAAGAAGTCTGTATACTACAGTCTGAAGGAAGACATTGTATTTAAGTATGCTGGTATTTTAATAACAGTGGATAGGCCAGCAAAGGCAGTATTTCACACGATGAAGAATGTTCTCTGTAATATATTTGTTTTTAACTGAAGTAATAAAAGCTTTCTTAGAAGCTACATGTAGCCAATCCTAATGTATGGAAGGAAATCCTTGATAATTAGCAGAATGGTAACAAATTATTTAGAAGCTAAAGAGATGTGGGTTTATAGAAGTATGATGAGTGACACCGTGGACGGATAGAAAGAGTAATTAAGATATCTTGTAAGAATATCAAAGAGAAATGATTATTCGCATTAGAAGAGGACATCCCATATTCTCTAGACGTGGCATCAGTAGTAGAAAGCTGAAATACCTCGTGAGACATGGGCATTTGAATGAGAGGAGAGGCAGGTGGAGACCAACAGTGTAGATGGTGGTGAATGTAATATCTTGACATGGACAATATTATTATGAGACATGAATGGCATTGCGCGAGACAACAGACAGACCGTGGAAACACATGATCACTAAAGCATGGACTAGAAAGACAGAAAAAGAAACGGTATGTGTAAACATCTATCCCAGTTATAAGTGCAAAGACGAGTTATCCTTGTTGGAATCGAGATAATGAAGGAAAGGAGGTCATGAAGGAAAGGAGATAACTACTACTCTGATGACAGTTATCATTGTGTAAAATGCATCGTGTTGCTTCATAGACAAGAGGAAAACAAAATAATCAGCGTTATCCATACATTACCGTGCCAAGTAATTTGTAAGCTGATTGCAGAAATGTGTGTTCTGGACATGATTTAGATTCGTTATTGCTTGATGACGTCGATGGACACTCGCAACCGAACTCTAGCAGTCAGTCATGATCTCTTTACTCGACAAGAGACTCGTGGGTTGGAGCTTTGCTTGTGGCCAAATCGTGGCAATGGTCATCGTTAGCACCAGTTTTAGGAAGAATAGCCCTCTGACTATGCTAACGGGAATCACTGTAGTGGAGGTAATGCCCTATCTCCTGCCCCACGTCATGTCTCGTAATTTTACTCGGGAACGTGAATTAAATTCTGTAATTTGAGTGTTCACAGTCGTTGACTGGATGTTTTTATTGCATGTATTGTCAATCACTATCACGGAATGTCAGAAAGAAAGTATATAGAACCTGTTCTGTGGTATGACAGTGCTTTTTTTAAAACTCTGTTTCTGTCGTTTCCTTGAAATGTGTCAATAACTGCAATGTGTGAACAACACTGCCTTTCTTAGTTCACTCAGTGGTTCATATCTTTTTTGGTGAATTACAGATGGGTAAGAGATCTCAGGGTCGGCCTCTACTACGGTACAAAGATGTGTGTAAGCGGGACATGATTGATACAGGCATTGATAATGCACATTGGGAGCAAGTTGCCGCTGAACGTGTTGCATGGAGGGCACATATCAGAAATGGAATAAAGACAAAGGAGAAAATTATTGCAGTTAAGTCACACACCGAGCGTGTGAGACGTAAGATGGTGCATGATGGTGGAAATGACCACGTGTTCACATGCACCCACTGTGAACGGACATTTACAGCGTGAATTGGCCTTATCAGTCACATTCGCTACCGCCATAGATAAAAGTTATTATGCCTTTTTAAAGCACAAACTATCGTCTGTCAAGACGGCAAGGTGCCGATGAACCAGTCGTTCATGTATAATTTTATCTTCTATTGTTGTGTCTCCAGGCCAGAAGGTTTACATATATATGTTTTATTTTGGGAAGTCTTGGAGTATGTGATCTGCAGTCTCCGGTGCCAATCCACATGTGCATATGACCAATTCGCTAATCTTGAATTTTGTATACAAGTCGTTGCGTAAGCTATTGTGTCTTGTTCTAAGGCGCAGAATAATGATTTGTTCTGGTCTGTCCATAAGGTGGTAGTCGTCGAGAGCAGGTTTTTGGTGGCTTTCAGACGAATTGGATCATTCTTTACTTTTTGTAGTATTTAACGGGTACATCAGGTTGTTCTTCTATTGTTCCTTCCTTAGCCAATCGATCAACTCTCTCATTTCCAGGTACTCTACAGTAAGTTGGTATTCACTGTAGTGGGGTGGAGCATGGGATGTGAACAACTGAGTTAGACAGGGCTTGGAGGGAATACAGATGTGCTTTCTGAGACAGTTGTTGCGAACAACATGTACGGTCAGAGTAAGTAGCATACAGCGGTCGACTGAACATACTGGGTGTTCTCGCGTAAGAATGTATGTATGCATGTCTTAGTGATGTGTCTAGACGTGTCTAGATGTGTATAGATCTGTGAGTGTGTGGTGTGTGTATGTGTATGTCTGTGCAGGAACGTATACATATCACATGACATGCTATTCCATAGTATGTGTGTATATTCATCGAGTGACAGTGAGAGAGAGAGAGAGAGAGAGAGAGAGAGAGAGAGAGAGAGAGAGAGAGAGAGAGAGAGAGTGAGAGAGAGAGAGAGAGAGAGCAAGAGAGAATGAGGGGGGGGGGAGTATGAATGGGTGAATGATTTAGTGTTTATGATTGTGAGTGGCTTATGTGTGTGAATGTAAGGAAGTGCATGTGGGTGTGAGACTGTGTAGATGTGCGACTGTATGAGTATGTGTGTATTTGCGAGTATAAAAGTGTCTGTGAGTGTGTATGTGTGTGTGTGTCGATTATGTGTGTATGGGAAGGAGTGTATGAGTGTGCCTTGCTGTATGTATAAATGAGGATATATGGACGAGAGAGAGAGAGAGAGAGAGAGAGAGAGAGAGAGAGAAAGATGGAGAGAGAGAGAGAGAGAGAAAGAGAGAGAGAGAGAGAGAGAGAGAGAGAGAGAGAGAGATAGAGAATGCTAGAGAGTATGTATGTATAAGTTAATCTTTCTTATAGAGTTTGTGATTGTCTGAGTATGTGTGTATGGAGGGAGTGTGTATGTGTGCGTTATTTGAGTGGGTGGATAACTGTGAAAATTTGTGTAAATGGTGTAAGTATATATGCAGGTATGTATGTGTGGGTATTTATGTGTGTCTTCTGCCACCCTGCCTGTCTCATGAAATGGCAATATGCATTGTTTATGTTAAGAACTTTTCTTTGACAATATTCTTTTTCTTATGTTAATGTTTTAATTAAGATGCTGCCTTCAGCCTTTGGATGACGATTTGGTGGCACTCGTGGAACTTGACTGTCCCGACCGGACGATGATGTCCTAAAACAGTCATTGAAGTTGTTTACTGACATTGAAGTGTGTTTAGTCATGAAGACTTGGGAAGATAATGTGGTGGTTTAACCTTGCCTTCCACATCCACATGGAGTTCTGTTACCTCAGCCTTTGATAACCCAATCCAACTGTCAGGACAGGTGAGTGCCCTTCTCTGCCCAGCTGGCAGAGTTGATCGAGAAAACCAAAGATCGAGATCTGTGGAGCGTCATGAACGCCTACGCCAGTCGGCACGGCACTCGATGATGATGATTATGATGCTGATGATGATGATGATGATGATGATGATGATGATGATGATGATGATGATGATGATGATGATGATGATGATGATGATGATGTGAATGTAATACTACATCAACAGGCTGCCTATCATAAATGATGGACAAATCATAATAGAAAAAGATCCAATTTTACATGCATGGTCAAATTATGTGAAAAACCTTTATGATGATAACAGAGAAGAACAGTACCATGTTCGAAATAATAATGAAGGACCGTGAATTTTGAAGATGGAAGTTCGGAATAATTAGTTAGTTAGTTAGTTAGTTAGTTAGTTAGTTAGTTAGTTAAATAGTTAGTTAGTTAGTTAGTTAGTTAGTTAGTTAGTTAGTTAGTTAGTTGGTTGGTTGATTGGTTGGTTGGTTGGTTGGTTGGTTGGTTAGTTAGTTACTTACTTAGTTAGTTGGTTAGTTAGTTAGTTAGTTAGTTAGTTAGTTAGTTAGTTAGTTAGTTAGTTAGTTAGTTAGTTAGTTAGTTAGTTAGTTAGTTAGTCGAGGTTCCAACTTCACGGCAACAGCTCGTCCCTATTATGCTCCGTTCCTGTGCCAGTGAATATCACACAAAATGCTCCCCACTGTCCAATGTGAAAAGTGGAATAGGCAGGAGTCTCGGTAATCCAACAGCCCGCACAGGTACACTGTGCATAATGCCGCCGCCAGAATGCCGGCACAAAATTAATCAACGAAAACTACAGTTCATCGTCGATGGACTCGGCAGTCACCAGAAAGACCTCATTGACCAGAGTTTCTCACATGGCTCGGTCTTTTACCGCAGGGCGACTTGCCGAAAGTGTCGCACAAAGCACGAACTCCGCAGCTTCAGCGTCGACTCCCAGGAGTCTCCTGAAAAATGCACTCGTGAACCGAAAAGTCAAATCAGTCAATTCAGCAACAGCTGGTAGCCATTGTTCCGAACATGCAGGCCACTGTATAGGACAGATGTAAAAGCATTCCCCGTGAATTTCACAGCTCACAGTGTCACCCACGGACTCACTCAGTAGCAGAGCGACGGCACCATGTACTACCAGTTCAACATAAGGAAAATGCGTTTGCAGACCGTAGCTACAAGCATAAACACGCCACAGGCCTTAACGATTCAACGCCTAACCACTATGGTGTCGACCGGATATTGGAAACAACAAGCTGCCATAAGAATTGATAATGAATTAGGTCAATATCAGCCTTTAAAGAGAGGTGTAAGACAGGGATGTGTAATGTCTCCAGATTTGTTTTTCCCTATATAGTGACAATATTTTCAGAAATGTACAAGATATAAAATGAATCATGATTGGAGAAAGAAACATCAATAACATATGCAGATGATACAGTATTGATTGCAGACAATGAACAGGATCTGCAACATGTAGTAGAGGCGGTTGTTGAACACAGAGAACAACTTGGGTTAAAATTAAAGTGTAAGAAGACACAGATTATGGTCGTCACTAGCTAGAACGAAATACCACAATGTAATATAAAAGTAAATGGGAATATTCTTAAACAAGTGAATCAGTACAATAATCTCGGAACAGTCATAACATCTGATGGGAGATGCCTTGTAGAGATTAGAGCTAGAATCGCCATCGCGAAAGTAGCCTTTAGCAAGATGAAAAACATACTGACCAATAAAAAGATGTCAATTGCTACGAGAAAAAGAGTTTCGAGGTGCTACAAAAAGCCTGTACTTTTGTATGGATGTGAAGCGTGGACATTGAGCAATCAAGCTGAAAAACATCTGATGGCTTTGGAAATGTGGTTTCTGAGGAGAATGCAATAAACAGATAGGAAAACCAATGACCAAATCCAACAATAAACAAATTAAATCGTAAACTGATTAGAGAAATTAGACGTAGACAGTCACAATTTTTGTGGGCATGTTATGAGAAGAAATAAATTTGAGAACTTAGTGACAATTGACAAGATCGAGGTGAAGAAAACAAGGGAAAGAAGGAGAAGTAAGTACCTGAATATCTTGGCCACGTGGCATGGTCGAGATAAAATCATTGAGCTGATCCACGACTCTGGTAATCGAGTTAAATGGCGAATCATAACCACCTACGCTTATCAGCATGGCACATGATGGATAGAATATGCACAATAATTAATAAGGCAAACCAACTCATTGGACATCTCATCTCATCATGTTCCTTTTGTAACTTGCGGTGTCGAGGTGAAGTATAAACAGCCGGAGAGTGCCCGCTTATGGGCTTCATGTATCGATATTCCCATGGACTCTGTTATTCCCTCATTGGGCAACTGGCACCAATTCATTGGTACCTTGCCGTCTTGACAGAAGATAATTTGTTACATTGTGCTTCAAAAGGCAAAATTTCAGCCCATGGCGGGAGCGAATGTGACTGATCAGACGAATTCACGCTGTAAATGTTTCTCCACAATGGATGCATGTGAACACATGGCAATTCCCACTACCATGCACATCTTACTCTCACACGCTCAGTGTGGGACATCTGCAATCATTTTCTCCTTCGTCTTTATTCCATTTCTGCTATTTTTCCCTCATGCAGCACGTTTGGTGGCGACTTGCTCCAAATGTGCATTGATAAATGCCTGTTTCACTTATGTCCTGCTTACACACATCCTTGTATCGTAGTAGAGGTCGACCCCGAGATCTTGTACCAATCTGTAATTCACCACAAAAGATGTCCTTTGTATTCTACCATCATCCATCTTCATAATGTGTCCTATCCATCTAAGTCTACGAAGACTGAGCATGGAATAAACCGCCACACAACCTGATCTTTCAGATACTTAAGTATTTGTGATTTTGTCTTGCCACTTAATGCCAAGTATTCTTCGCAGACACCGCATATGAAAGCTATTTAAACGTTTCTCTTGGTGTGAGTAAGTTGACCAGACTTCACAGTCATAAAGAAGAGTATTAAGGACACAGGCTTCATAGACAAGGACTTTTGTTTTGGCAGTAAGCTTCCTGTTTTCCCAGACTCTTTTTTATTAGCCTGTTCATTATTGTTGCCACCTTACCAATCCTGGTGTTGATTTCCTGATCTAGGGATTATTTGCTATTTATCTATTAACTTACATATGTAAAATTGTCTACAATCTCCAGTTCAGCGTCATCAATAAAGATTGATGGCACCAATACTAAAGAACAAACATTTATAAATAGTTACTAAGAAAGTATTTTACAACACAACCTTCCTATTAACTCTATGCCAAACCTGGACAATGACAGAAAAAGAGAAAAGAAACATCGCAACAGACATGAGATTCCTTAGAAGAATACTCGATGTATCAAGAAGTGAGAAAATAAGAAATTAAGAAATCATAACTAAAATAGGGATTACTCCTTATAGCAGGGCATTTTAGCACCACCAAATAGGGCATTTTCAAAATTACAGTTGGAAAGCTGAAACGCACATTCTATAGCACATTCCAACATCGCCTATGTTGTTTTGGTCAAGATAAACAAAGCAAGTCCCAAATGTATTATCACTACCAAGGGTGTATATTGTTTTAAAACAGACTAAACGAGTTGTGTAGACAGCACGGAGCCTACATTGCCGAGTGTGGAGTACAAAATTCATAGGGATTAAGGAACAATAACAAAACTCCACTTACTGGAAGTAATATGTAAAACCATGGAATGTTTAAAGTAAAAAGGATATTCGGTATCCTAAACATATATTATCACGGAGAGAGTTTAGGGAGAGGAGAGAGAGAGAGAGAGAGAGAGAGAGAGAGAGAGAGAGAGAGAGAGAGAGAGAGATCGTCCTATTTCATATAGGCGGGAGACAAGTCTGTCCCAGAGCAGTCAGTCATGTAGTGTTCAACAGGAACGTGTGGTGAATTCAGACAAGATTTTTTTTTTGTAATTCAGGGAATTTATACAGACAGATTATGCATCCCTGGAAATAACAAGTGAGGGAATGCATGTACTGGTACCATGGTTGTATCGGTGGATCACCAGTTCAGTATTATTCTTTATGTCATAATAGTGGTTAGTGACTTAAGTCTAACTAAGTGACATATTCTGAAATACATCATGGAATCTCTCCATTTTTTTGTTGTTGAAAGATATAGGTTGTCTCTCTTTGACTATGACTAGCCTTTAAAGCAATGATCTATATATTCAGAGACAGTAAATGTCCCTTTATGGTCACCATTTGTGTTTGTTTTGATTTAGCAAGATAATTGTTTGTTTTTTTTTTTTTTTTTTTTTTTGCGATTGCCCAAATGTCTCTTTTGTAGGTGGCAAAACGTGCAGGTTTTTATATGAAAATATATACATATTAGAGTATGTAATGAACAGGTCATAATTTTATGCGGAACTTAACCATGAGGAAAGGAAATATTTACCAAAACGATGTGACTGTGCCAGTACCATAGACCAATGGGTAAATGAAGGTGCGACTGAGTATGACGCTCGATGCACGAAAGGGATGCGACATGTCTTGGAGACATGACATGAAGATTATTTATGTCCTGTGGAGGTGTGTGGGATATAGACACTTCAAAATCAAATGAGGGACAACACCCAACAGACTAGGTATAGACCTTGTGTGCGGCAATTGGGCTTTCGAATGAGTATACACAGCAGGAAAATGTCTAGCTGACTTACCCCTGTGTAGAAGTATGTTTCCTTGTTCCCAAATACCAAGTATTTTATGAGGATAAGTACATGTTTGTATTGTACGTATTATATTGACAGGTGTGAGTATTGGTCACGGGCTTACATGTGATGCTCCTAAAATTGGGAACATGCCTGGCTTGAGTGGTGCCATATGTGGGATAATAAATATAAGTTATATGTGAATAAAGGTCTAGGGGTGTAGAGTGCCTGGATTGAAGATATAAGTCTTTAGTTCGAATCGTTTATTTTATGATAGTCTCCAGGAATTAGACGTAGCCATGGGCTCTATTTATGTACGGATAAGGCTGAACAGAATTAGAAACCAACCCAACCTACATTGATAAGACTACCCTCCTGAAGAACAAGGCAGAAAGCCGGCCAAGTTACCCATAGACCTCTGTTAAACCGTCGTCTTTCTGTAGGACATATGGGTCTATGTGTTGTCCGACCTCCCATTTCAGCTTTCTGTACATTGATAACAGTAACAGTGACATCTCACTACACTAACAAAACAGTGTAACACTTGTCCCAAGACAATGAGAACTCTCCTGTTCCTAATTATAATCGTTAATAATAGAATCTCAAACATTCATTTACGGGACTATATCTCTGCTACAATCTATAAAACATAATAACCAACAAAAAAAATACACTATCATAGCAATGAATTACTCTCTAACATAAAACTCCTCCCCTCCTCTGTCTCACACATCACCTAAACCAATACAACCCTCAAAATCTTGAGTGTTGTGTCTTCCCGAATAACCATATCGGGACTACAGTTAACTCTGTTCAATCAAATCAAACCCATACATATACATTACTACAAGATCTCTACTGTAATTTTAAAAGAGACAGATCATAAATCTTGGATCTGGCTGGTGATTGTGTCATTGTCCTTACTAAGTCTTGAATAAGTAAATCCTCTGAATCAGGAAAATGTATGACCACCCCACCTGGGCTTCTCACAAACTGTATCTATTCTCCATGGGAAAAAGTTCTGTGAAGACGCTTCTACAGTTTCTATCTTAATTCCTCTACGTAGTCTACCGTCGATAAAGAGATGGGTTCATCCCATTCTGGATGGACCAAACACAATACTGTATTACTGTAAAAAGGTTCTCTGGATGCAGAACAAAGTTAATGTGGATATGGAATCAATGACTTTGAGGTAATGGCTTGTCTGGTGGAACATAATTGACAGACAAATGTAACTGTCTACGAATGTTCCTGAAGGATCTTTGATATAAACTTGATAATGTTGTTGACTTGAAGTCTGGACTGCCCGAGCTTGTTTAGGTCTTGAGAGGAAATTGGGTCTGCACTTTACCGGTGAGTCCACCAATTGGTCGTATCAGCCATAATACTATAAGTGTTGAAGCCCGGACTATCTATGAGTTTGCTAGTGTTGCTAGTTGAAGAACATACAGGAGGCTCCTCAGAAGATATGTGGGTAGTATTCTTACATCGTAGATCAAGATACTTCCTTAATGTCTTTGAGCGACATTGAAACCGAAGTAGGCCATAACTAGTTCCAGACCGAAGTCTGATGTCTTCTAACTATACATGGAATTGATAACACAGTTCTAAAGCTCCTCTGGTAGTTCGGGCAACAAACTCTGTAAATCTCTCAGACGAAATTAGGGGCATCAGATGGTACCCAGTTCTGGGTCAACCGGCACTTGGCCAATGCTTTGTAAAACATTAGATGACAAAAGGAGGTAACCGAGACTTGACGTTCTCGTAGTTGCTTAATAGAAAACAATGGGTTGTCTCCCCCGTCATGGTGAAGGGTTAAGGTACCAGCTTGAAAGATTAAGCTGGAATTGGCCTCATCTCTTAGAAACAAATATCGCCAGAATTTTGTAACCGCCAATGTCCTATCTGCCAATGTCCCTCGCCAGCCTCCAGTGCCTATAAGATTGAAAGGACAAGCAATGTACATCAAGGCAGCAGATACATTTTCATTTCGTACAAACAGAGACAAACATTGGAAATAAAACAGGAGGACAGGGGACATTCCCCTTCTGTTCTCTGCTAGTTACATTGTACCTAAATTTCTGTTGACAAGCGGGGTCTCTATGTATTGCCCGTAAAATTGATTCGTCTACTAGTCGGGGGATTCGGGACAGTCTTCCAAACTGACTCTTCCTTATACTACAAAATAGACAAACCTTGACACCCAAAAATATACACTCTCACATGCACCTGGGGAACTACCCCCATATGAGAGGACATACAAACTTTTCTAGAACTCTACAGGAATTCTCCATTGCCCAATTGTTCACTCTTCTAACTCCTAGAAGTCGTGGGTTTAAACCTCTGCTCCAATGTCTTGTTATTATGGCAAGTAACACTGCACGTCTACTGCATGTCTACCCGATTATTTAGGCAGTCCCCCAATTGGCCTTTGCTGATATGACATATAGGACCCGACAACCCAACTGAAGAAAAGAGGTATCCACCTATTTTCCCCCATGATAATATTCAAACAAACTTAACTTCACTCCCCTGTATATTCATTAAACAGATGACATAACCATTCACACACGATATGAATGCGTACATGTTATGAATCTGAAAAATGCACTCTTGAGTACATAAATATTTCACTAGAAGTCTTGTAAAGACCAGTCTCTTATCTAGAGAATATTGAACCGAATGTGAAGATATAGTTACAGATTGTCTACATAGACTTTGTAGATGATATTTAGATATTCTTCACCAGAATATGAATTAGCAATCACAGCAGGATATGAATTGTAAGCATAGGAATATAGTACAGTGGTATAGACGTTCTTGGTGTAAAGTTTGAACCACAGGCGATCTTCTCAAGAAGTAATGTTGCAGTTACCAACTTCACCCAAAAATACATAAACACAGGTATTGTATTAATCATATAACACAAGTATTAACATTCAAAAAACATTATTTCTCTCACCCTCAGCACCAGGAGGCGCAAATTTGGGCAAAAACCCACTCCATTTTCTAGTTACATCTGACTAGTTGGTTGGGCAAAACTCAAATGCCAATATCTCGGTCTGGCCAGGGAATAGCACGCTAACGGCATTCTATTTTGAGCTACGGCACCAAATTCCTATCTCGTTTTGAAATACGGCATTCATTACCTTATTAGGTAACGACAGCCACTTCCTATCATATTTTCAATTCTTAGAAAAGTTGTTATACGTGTCTGCAAACTGAGGAAACTGGTACACTATGTCACACCATCCTCAGTGAATGAGGAGAGCTGTCGCCTTTATTTGCATAGGACCGTCAATCGGTATTTGCCACTCAGGACTGTCCAGTGCTGCTCAGAATGCAAATAAGTGGCATGACAAACCCATGTAACCTCAATACTCCTTTACAACCAGAGGCCAGCAACATTTAGAATAAACAAATCCCTACAGTTATCCTTCCACAAAGGATCGTGAACACTAGTTTAGAAGACTAGAGTCTGTTGTACCAGATTGACTAGTTGTTACCATATCTACCTAGTAAATGAACTGTACTATCGGTGATTAACTTAATCAGAGACACACGGACAATAATTCTTAGTCAATTGTGCTAGAACAGTGTCTGGTGGTTTAGAGTTTTTTCCCCCCAAAGATAGACCACGTGAGATAGTCACATATGAATGACATCTAGGAAGAGTTATACTAGTTGTGTAATTTGATTTATGTACTTTATTATGCCCAAGGAGCATACCCAAAGCCCATTTTTTTTCCATTGCAATATTGTAACCTTCTCCTACTGAGTTATTTAATTTCATCAGAGTACTCGTGAATGCGCTGTGTTCAGCTACGCTGTGACAGTGTTTCTTCATTTGAAAACATATTCAAGACAGAGTAGGTGGCATGGAGAATACTAGCTTCCAATCCAATCAGATTCAGCTTGATATATTTAAAAGCGGTGACCTTCTAGCCTTCTATTAGAAAACCTGATTTATATCTAGTGAAATCTTATATTATGTATCTGTTTTAACACTAGGGTGTCTTATGAGCCAATTGCTGGTTTTCAATTAGTAGTCGGCAACTGAGAATTGGGGATACCTATCTCCCGGTTCTATTTTATCATACCACAGCTATGTAACTAGGTTAACAACTATCCGTATTTCACAACAAGCAATGATGTATAGACCAGATGGAAGCAGAAGAAGAGGCCGGCCATGTAAGCGATGGACGCAGGGAATAGCAGAGTCCATGGGAATCTCGATACATGAAGCCCATAAACGGGCACTCTCCGGCTGTTTATACTTCACCTCGACACCGCAAGGTATAAGGGGAACAAGATGAGATGATGATATAATTCATAAACGAAGGATGGGTGATTAGAAGGGCCGAATGTACGACAGGCCTGCGATCCCAATGTGTGACCCTTTGAAACTAAAGTTTGCTCGTTAGTTTTCTCTCCTGTTGCTCTCTTCTACTCTGTTACCATCCCTCCATCTCTTTGGTTTTCTCTCCCCGACCCTCTCTCTCTCTCTCACTCACTTTATCTCTGCCTTTTCTCCCTTCTCTCCCTCCTTCTCGTTCTCTCTCTCCCTCCCTCCCTCCTCTCTCTCTCAGTCTCTCTACCTCTTTCTTCCCTCTCTGCATCTCTTTTACTCTCTTTCTCTCTTCTCTATCTCTCATCTCTCTCCTTATGTCTCCCCTCTCTCGCTCTCTCTTCTCTCTCCCTCCTTCCTTCTCTCCCCCCTTCTCTCTCACTCTCTCTCTCCCCCTCTCTCTCTCTATCTCTTTCTCTCTCCATAGGTCTATTATCCATGTGTGTTAGGAACATTGATCTGTCAGCTGGTAACTGCGATGTGATGAATACACCCCTAGATTTAATATGTGATGTGTCGTAGCAACAATGTTAATACAGCGTTATTTGTCTCAAGGCATTGCATATTCAGCACGGGCTGAAGATCCCGGCTCCACCAATGGCAAGACTTTCCGTGAGACTAGAAAAGTGAGTGTCAGGCACGACCCATCATGATGGTGTCACATGATCCCTGGCGGAAACAGATTTGAGACGAGCAGAGTGGGGAGTCTGAATTTGGCGCCGTCAACGTAAAGGTTGACCGTATTCTGATGACAGGGTTGTGACTATCATAGGGTGAAAAATTAAACCCGATCGGTGCTGGTGAGTCTTGTTTTGTATGTCTGTGATTGATTCGGATATTCTGGCAGCGGTTACCGGTTTTTTACAATGTTTGAATCTGAGACAACATTCTGGCGTTGAGGTAAAACAAACTGTCCTTATTTGTTTTCGATTAACTTCGTTTCGAGAAAGCATATGTCAGTTGGGATTTGAGAATCTCGGACCATTAGTATCCCAGGCTGGTACAATAGACAAATGACAACCATTTTCGATTTTAGTATTATTTTGTATTGTTATTCGTATCTTTCTTATTGTAAAGTTCTTGAAATGCTCAAATTATTTATCGCATCTTCTCAGATTTGGAAACATGTATTTTATCTTCCTCCTTACTACAGTTCTTTAAAAATTTCAGCTTCTCGTAAGGATACCATGTTTAGTTAAAATACCATTGTTTGCTCTATAGTATTTTAGAACATCGTTAACTAACATGTTTTTGTATTCTTCCAGTTACATATATTTATTATAGTTAGTTTTACAGTTTGTATGTGCAACATATGCCCATATTATTCCCTACAACATGTATGTATTTCAGACCACCACGTTTGTCAAAACACACATATTTATAATGTGCAACCACGTTTATCACTACAATATGTATGTGAAACATATACCCATGTTTATCAATGCAGTATATACTTATAAAATATACACATGTGTATCACTACAACATGTATGTTTAGCATATTCTCTCTCTCTCTCTCTCTCTCTCTCTCTCTCTCTATATATATATATATATATATATATATATATATATATATATATATATATATATATATATATATAAAGCATACACACATTTATCACTAAAATATGCATGCGAAACATACATCCATGTTTATCACTACACTATGCATGAATAACATATACACACGAATATTACTAAAATAAGTATGTGTAACATATACTTGCCGGCTTCGTGGCTTAGAGGTTATGACTTTTCTCCGTAATCTCGTATACTCTCGTCAGGTAACGTGATGACGGTTCAAATCAGCAGTGGTTCGAATCGCATCGGTAACTTACGGGGTATGTGAGCCGGCCGCTCAGAAAGCAATGGCAAACTACTGAGCGTAATCTTGCCAAGAGATCAACATACAGCTGAAAGATGCTGGTGTTGACAGCTAAGTCCTGTAAAAAGGATATGCTAAAAAAAAAAAACATATCACTATAATACTCATCATCATCAAGTGACTTGCCGGTGGGCATGGGCGAACATGCCTCTCCACATATTTCGATCTCCGACGCCATGGATCAATTCGTGTGATAACTCCTTTCCGTGTCATGACACACGACCGTCAAGAATCTTCTCACACTGTCTTCTTCTATTTCTCTTTCCGCAAATCTTTCCGGTTGTCACAACGTGTTCCAGTTTTTGTCTTCTCATAATGTGGCTAAAAGACAATGAGTGCTTCTTTCTGATGTTTGTGGTAAGTTGTCTTTGCGACTCAGTTTCTCTCGAAACGTCTTGATTGCTCATTTTGGCTGTCCAATTAATTTTCATAAAACCACATCTCCAAGGCTTCCATGGATGTTTTCGCCTACTTACTAATTGTCCAGAATTCGCAGCCAAAAGTTACAATTGGTTCTATGCAACATGCAACTGTTTCTAACTTTCAAGGACAATGACTTATTGCACAAAACGTTCTTCACGTGATAGAATGCTGTTTTTGCATGCCCTATTATGTTCTTTATCGCAGTGATGCATCCTTCATCTGATGTTACCCATGTTCCCAAATGCCTGACGCCCTTTACTTTAATTGCACATTTATACACAATCTGTTTAATTTATATAACCATGACATCTGTCTTTGTATTATTCAAGCCATTTATACACTATAAACAACCACAGTGTCTACCATTTTCTGTAGATTCTTCTGACTCGTCGCTATCAAGACGGTGTCATCAGCATAATGTAATTTATGTGTATTATGTCCACCAACCAGGATCCCTGACATAAGTATTTTCTGTGTATCTCATTATATATTCACTGTACAATGAGAGCAAATCAAGAGATACAGATAACCTTGTTTAACGCCATTCTCTCTGTGAGTTCTACATTGGTGATTATGGCATACCATGTTTTTCTAACTATTCTGTGCAGGCATGAGTTGGTGATTGTTTGTAGTTTATTAGCACTTCAATAATTCTCCGTGTTTCTGACTCATACAGTAGCACCGATGTAGCACTGCAGTGAAATATTTGGAGTTTGATGCTGAGTTTCACTTCTTTTCACTTCCACAAATGTCCCAGTGCTTGCCTGTTGGCCTGGAAGCCATGTGTTCGAATCCCCATCCAGGAGGGGATTTGTCCTAGTCACTTTATTTGACTGGGCTAATGGGCACTTTATCGGGCTTGTGGTCAATATCACACCAGTAGCGTTTGCTTCCCACAGTATCACCTGGCACAATTTGTTTGCTGGGTCGACCTGGAAGCACAGGTCCATTTATCTTTTCAATTCTTGCTTCAATAGGAATTGAAAATCACGGCAGGCAAGGGTGCTAGCTAGTGGGCCACAGCTGCTGGCGATAGAGGATGTGCTTTGTGGAAATGTATAGGGAAGGCGCATTAGATGACGACATGTTCACAGTTTGGTAGACCAGCTCAGGCGATGGGCGCATGTTGGATGCATATCTGTGGACCTCATAGGACGCGTTACTTCCACCCTACAATGGAAAGATCACACTTAATGATAATAGTAACAGTATTATCATCATGGTTATCATCATCAATTTCATCGTGACCATCATGGTCAAATGTCGTAGGTGTTCATGCCTATCTGCAGATCTCCTTAGTGTGTCATGGATCTAGTATACCGATATCATTCCTCCACATCATTGTTTTAGATCATACATCAACAGATATCTACGACTTCTTCTATATCAGTGGTTCTCAACCGGTGGGAAATTCCTCCCCAGGTGGGGGGGGGGGGGGGAATTTTAAGGCTTCAAGGGTTGGAATTACGATTATTTCAAGATCGCATTAATACAAGAACCGATTACTTGATATTATTTTTCCCTTCATACTTTACGGTTCTGTACGTCTCGCCCTTCTGAAATTCATTTTAAAACGTAAGTAGACCCGCAAATCACGTTTTATGTAGACGTCTAGACTTGTTTTAGTATGTGCTATTAAATTTAGCTTCCATTTTTACGTATACTTTGTAAGGGGGGGGGGGGGGTAGGGAGAAAATTCGAAAGGGGGGAATGACGTTCTGAAATATGGTAAGGGGGGGGGGGGCACGGGCTAAAAAAGGTTGAGAACCACTGCTCTATATCTTCTACCTCTTCTACATTTACTGATCTTTCCAGTCTTGATGATGATTTCCAATGCATTTCCTTTCATTATATGACCACAGAACATTTGTCTCTTCTTATAGTTGCATTGATTTTCTACTTTCACATGCCTCTTCGAGAAAACTTTAGTGACGCATGGACATCAAATGATGCTTTGTGATGTTACACTACAAGACGAGGTGCGGATGGCCGAGTGGCTAGAATGCTGGACTCTCCTTCGGGAGACCCGGGTTCGATCTCTCGGTAAGGTGTGGGCATTTTATTTTTTCTGTTGGGGGCAAAAAGAAAATCCTAACCTGCACAGTTCGCGGCGACTGCACTAGCCAGGCGGTCCCAATTCCTTAGGCTCAAAGACCCCTCTGCCATACACCACAAGGTACTATATTGGCAGTAATTGACAGTTGACAGTTTTGACACAACAAGACAGGATCCGCATAATGTGTGCATATGAATATAATGTTCGTCGTGTACACATTTATATTTCCAGTGTCTGAGGTGGCGTCTTCGGCATAAAATACGCCAGTGAAAACAGCATTCGCATAAATAAAGGGAACGCATTGTATTTTGTTTCAGCTACATCCTGTGATTTCCAATTACGTGTAAGACGAGAACACCAACAAAAACAAAGTCATCAGCATTTAACGTCATCAGTAAGTAAACGTTGTAAATTCTTCTTTAGTATTATTCTTTACAGGGGAGATGCACTAATAACAACACTACACTATTATTCCTTGGCAAAAATAGCCTTTAGAAAGTAGTAAATGGTATTCTCCGTGGGTTACAGAGATCCATAAGGGAAGGAAAGAACAGTAACAATATATCGTACTATGCATGCCGTAAGAGACAACTAGTGAGAGCTTGAGTGGGACTGGTTAACCCTTCCCGTAGAATACTTGAGCAGTTTCCAACCAGACGTGAACAATTCCAATGTTTAACAAATAACTCGCCTATCAACGTGATAAGGAGAAAGCCATAACAAGTCTGTATTGCTGATCTGCCTTCTTTTATTTAGGAAAACATCCAGAAATGGCATCTGGAAGTTTAGATATATACCAATAGTTTGAGAGATATCGTATGTAGTCAGTAAAACAGAGTCAAGCAGTGTATTGGATATAAGTTGCTAACCCAACATTACTGTAGATGTATCGGGCATCGATGCTTAATTTTGTGAATGGCACATTGACCGTTACTTCCAGGGCCATTTCAGTGTATCCACTTTATTCTGGGTCGACCTGGGAGCCCATATCCTCTGTGTTAAAAATCCCTAATCGAGATTCAATGGAGCAAATTATTCATGGAAAGAAACATAAAAGTGCTAGCTAGTGCAGTATGGGATATGCCATTTTATACTAGAGCATTTTAGGATTATGCAAAATAAGATGGAATGTAGCTGTCAAGGGGTTTGTACACTCGGGTGATGGATTGCTCTTATTGGGTCATACACAGGAAAGAAAATGCCCCTCAGTTTGACGGAGTGACCCCAATGTTATTTAAAGAGCCAGAGAAAGCTCTAATAGGACGGGAAGCAGTGAAGTCTAGAATAATATTGGCAACAAAAGAAATAACTATATAAGAAAAGTCAACAATAATGGCAACAACATATAAGGAGGAGTCTTCCGAGGAGGAAATGTTACCTGACGCGCAATCTACCCCTCTCTTTGTGGAGATGGTATCTGACTGACTTATCTCGCTATTTATACTCATTCCACATACCAATTCTTAGACTTCTCCTTCTACTTTTCAGGTAGGTATTGTAAGAATGCACCCTTTTAAAAGAATTTGGGATGCATTCGTCATTATGCACTTCCTTATTCACTATAGGAGTTGCAGTGGAGGTGGCTACTTACTGACCCCTTATATATATATACCTCGTCACAAGCACAGTGTGGATTCAACCCTACGCGGTCGTTGGTAATCTCCACTTCAGGGAATGAACATGGAAGGGCAATAATAGATATGTTGTTGATGTTTCAATGGAGACAATGGACATGCGTTTATGCGTCTGATTCGTATCGGCTCGGATTAGAACTGTTTGTACTTGTGATGGGTTCCCGTGTTAAATGAGCCTACAGTGCGTGCCATGAAATATCCTGGGAAGTAAAGGACACCAGAACACTGAAGATGTCAGCCACGGATTGTGGATTAGTCTAACACTGCAACACGTTCTGTCATCAACATGGATTATCTGATGGCATCCCATGGGAAATCATGTGCTACACGTACAATTATCTGATGGCATCCCATGGGAAATCATGTGCTACACGTACAATTATCTGATGGCATCCCATGGGAAATCATGTGCTACACGTACAATTATCTGATGGCATCCCATGGGAAATCATGTGCTACACGTACAACAAGATCCAATAGGATCTGCGTCCACGACGTTCACCTGTAATATCTTGGATGCTCCTCCCGCATTTCTTCTTTTTAATGGATTTGGATTTAGGTTCAATGGATGTGTAGATTCTTGCATTTTAGCTCTGAGTTTATTCAGAAACTGAGTATTTAACCCGGTAAGGTGCTGGATTTGTGGTCCGAAAACTGTCTTAGATTCTCCCAAGGCATCCCTGATACTTGGGTTCTGGGTTTGTTGTAAATATTACTCGTAGAATCCTGATTTATGTACAACCCCTCCCCACCTCACCCCCCCCCCCCCCCCCCCCCACCCAAAGATTCAATCGTTCAATGTTGATGTTAAGCTAGCCATGACATGGCTATTAGCTCGCAATGAATCCACAAATAAAACCAGTATGTTGATGTGATTTTAAAAAAAAAAAACAGACCAGGGACAAGAGGGGTGATCTAGCGAGTGAGATAGAGAAAAGGCGATGGGAAGAGAGGGAGAGAGCGCAATGACATTAGACAGACAGACAGACAGACAGACAGGCAGGCAGGCAGGCAGACAGACAGACACGCAGGCTGGCAGGCAGGCAGGCAGACAGACCGACAGACAGTGTATTAAGTGTATTAGAGGACAGAAACAGTAAGAGAGAAAGAAATAGAGAGAGAGAACGAGAGAGAGAGAGAACGAGAGAACGAGAGAGAGAGAGAGAATAATCATAAAGTGTGATTACAAAACAACAGTTTACGCAGTATGCCCCTATCTTAGATATTTCTTTCACACTGATTATCTTTATTGTTGACAGATTCACATGTGTGGTTTGTTAATAATGCATATGTTTCCTTGTTGTGTTACTTGTTTCACTGATAATTTCGTTCCAAGCTTAAATCACGTAATTGGTCTGTGTTTGTTCTGCTTCTGTTCTCGTGCCATCTTCCTCCAATAAGTGCATCTGTCGGAACAATAAAGGTACCCATACTTGATAAAACTCGGTCTATAATTTGCCAGCTTTGGCTTATTGATTGTACAGATGTTCATCTTTGCACTCACTTACTGCGATATTTTAATGAAGTGCTTAAGTGAAAACATCAAACTAAACAAATGGCTTAGATTTCCGGTGATTTGGTTTGACGTGTGATGTGGCAACAAAGACGGGCATACATCACGTGTGGTAGCAGACATGAGCATGTCTTTACGTCGACTATAGAAGAATGAAGTATTCGTCTAACGGTGTATGATTATGCTTACTTGCCGTGAAAGCGATGCTAGTAAATATTGGAGAATCACTGCCACAACGCGTCATATTTGCTTGTGTAGTTAGTTAGTTAGTTAGTCTTTCCTCTTGGGCCTAAGCGGCGCATAGGGCAGAAGTCGTGGCTCTCCATGTTTGTGCGTAGCGCTAACATTTAGAGCTAGAAATCTGATTCTGTAACAACGGCGAATTTTATGATGGCGGATTGTCAAGCCGCGGATCAACCGACTTAAGTCAAGCTAGAAGAAAACACGTCCCGCCATCCTGACCCAAGCCGGAGACTCTGCAATCCCTCCGATGGCAGCCTCGCACCACCGGCCCACCAGCCAAGCACGTGAATAAGAATATCGTCGCACATCCGGGAGGGATTCTGATTTAGAGGCGTTCAGCTATAATCCCTCAGATGGTAGCCTCGCACCTTTGACTTATCAGTGAGGTACATTAATGTGATACATCAATGATGTATATCAATGAGGTATATTAATGTGATACAACAATGAGGTACATTAATTTGATACATCAATGAGGTACATAAATGTGATACACCTATGTGATAAATCAATGAGGGACTTCAATGAGAAACATCAATGAGGTACATCAACAGGCATCCTGAATAACAAAAGATATAAAAGTCATAACAGAAACAGATCAAATTTTCGTGTATGGTCAGATTATGTGAAAGATGTTTATGATGATATTAGTTAATTAGTCTTTCCTCTTGGGCCTAGGGCAGAAGTCGTAGCTCTCCATGTTTGTGCGTAGCGCTAACATTTAGAGCCAGAAATCTGATTCTGTAATAACCTTGTGTAGACAATGTCATAATTTCGCAGAGGGCACAGTACTAGCATGCTGATGAAACTAAGAAACTAAATTCACTCAGGGTGAAATAGAAGAATAATGCAACGTATGTACATAAGACACGACTTAGTCAGTCAGTCAGTCAGTCAGTCAGTCAGTCAGTCAGTCAGACAGACAGACAGACAGTCAGTCAGTCAGTCAGTCAGTCAGTCAGTTAGTCATTTAGTTAGTTAGTTAGTTAGATTGTCGCGGTGCCAACTTCACGGCGACGGGTAACCCTATAATTGCTTCGTTCTTGTGGCAGCGATAAGCATTTAAGATGCTGTTCACTATCTCACGTGCAAAGTGAAACTGAAACGTAAACCAGACAGCAGTCCCGACAAAACCAACAACACGTAAATGCATGCATACATAAGACCGCTACCAGAATTCCAACACAATAGTCTGTCTCTAAACCTACAGTTCATCGTCAATGGAAGTAGCAGTCACTAGAAAACCACACTTGCATACACATTACTACATAAAGCAGACCGTTAAGCATGGCCACCGTCACTTTTTTTTTTAACATGCAGCTTACAACACAAACCCCTGCTGACAGTCGAAGAAGCATTCCACGCGAAATTCACAGTTAAAAATGTCGTATCAAGCACTCAGCTCAGCAGACGGACGACGGAACCATGTAATGCATGTGCACTTGAGACTACTTAAGCAAACCATGGCCAGACGCAGAAAACAAGAAAAATCACACTACAAGGTCGTAACGGATCGCCCGCCTACCCACCTTATTGGACCGAAAACCCTAATAAGACATAACCCATACATGGTGACAGTATCGGATGTTTCATCGCTCCAAAATCTTCTTCGGGAACAACACCAGGGTCAGGGTCAAAGGAAAATACACGGCTGCTCAAGTTAGGTCACCGTGTGCAGGATTTATACTAAACATGTGATACCATTGAGGAATGGTGAAAATGTCATTGCCAGTAATGGTGCAGAAAACGCTTTCTCTTTATACAGTAAGTATGTGCTAGCATAACTCACACTTAAGCTTATTTTAGAAGATGTTCTGTATATGTACAGATGTTATTGTGATGTTATAACTGGCACTTGTGCTGGTTCTAGGAGATATTATCTCTGTATACATATGTATATGTTATGTTACAATTTGCCCTTGCGCTGGTTCTAGAAGATGTTCTTGCTACGTAACCGCGCATCCCTTAACATAACACGAACATGCAATGTTTCTAGAAGACTGCTGAACACAATATACGATACTGGAGATATACCTCATGAATTATGAAATTCTGTATTTATTGCAATCACAAAGAAATCCGGAGTCTTAGAATGTGATCAATATAGAACAATTAGTATAATGAGCCACATCACGAAGATGTTGCTAAAATTATCATACAAAGAGTTATGAAGAAAATACAACCTGAAATATGAGAAGAATAATGTGGGTTTGTAGAAGGCAAGTGTACAGTAAATGCCGTGTACATTCTCAGAACAGTAACTGAATGTTCTAAAGAAGTAAAAAAGATATACATCTTTGCTTTATTGACTACACTTGTGTGTTTCTGTCTTAGTCATCTTCATTATCTGTTGGTAGGCATTTTATGTTAATTTGATAACTGACGTTTTATTGACAATTGACGTTTCATGTTCGCTGACAATTGACGTTATATGTTCACTAGACTATTTACGTTTTAATGCTCGTCAGATAATTGGCGTTTCAAGTTCATTTGACAATTGACGTTTCATGTTCGCTCGACAATTGACGTTATATGTTCACTAGACTATTTACGTTTTAATGCTCGTCAGATAATTGGCGTGTCATGTTCACTAGACAACTGACGTTTTATGTTCACTGGACAATTAACTTTGTATGTTCACTTGACAAATTACGTTTCATATTCACTTGACAATTGCCGTTTTATGTTCACTTGACAATTGACGTGTTATGTTGACTAAACAATTGACGTTTTATGTTCACTTGACAATTAGCTTTGTATGTTCACTTGACAACTGATGTTTTATTTTCACTTGACAATTAACGTTTTATGTTCACTAGAAATCTGATGTTTATGTTTACTTAATAACTGAAGTTTTATGTTCACTGGAGAAATTTTCCCTGTCGAAATATTGCGATATGCCATATATATATATATACTCACACACACACACACACACACTCACACACACACACACATATATATATATATATATATATACACACTCTCACACACACACACACACACACACACACACACACACACAAATACGCTGGAACTCTTAGAATCCCTAGGGTAATCAACAGCACATTTCTTCGTCGTTGATGAGGAACAAATGACATGTTTTTTCTTCTTTTTTCTTTGTACTGGAGGTTGACCAGGTAACATAGTTTCTGTAATTTATGGAAACTTATAGACAAATGGTGTCTCGTGTACTGGTTCCAGGGACTCGCCAGGAAGATTCCAAGAATATAGACTAAAAAAGAATATTCGTAAGACACTGAGCATAGATTCACCAAAGAAGATTCTATAGACTCAAAATGAACATTCCAAGGAAATAGAACATTGACTGACCAAAGATTTCACAAAAATTGTCTCAAAACTCAGATTCCAAGGACACAGAAAATAGACTCACAAAATAAGATTTCAAAAAACAGAGAACATTGACTCATCAGTAAAGGTTCAAAAGTCTGTTTGAGAGGATTGGTTCAAGTATCCTCACATGGCAGAGTCATCAAGAGTGATGACATATTTCTGCAATGTTAGACAACTGTAAGCAGAGAACATTAGTGAAAGTCACTCTCTCCGACCTCTCTCACACATGCTTGGTCTCACTATCTACTTCATGATCTGCAGTGCTACAATCCAGGCGGCACCTGCAGTTGTTATTGTTCGCTCTATGTGACGCATGCTTCAGCCTGCACCCTGACGCAACAAGGACTCTCCACCATACAGAGTCTTCAAGGGTAAGTGTTGCCATTGTTCATGACACAAAAGAAAGCTATTTTAGTACAGGAAATGTATTCTGTGTCAACATGTACACAAAACACGCCGCAATAACATTCAACAATAGTTGTTTTTGTCTTCACTTTAGTTTCCAAACATCCAAGGTAGTGTGGTAGTATTAGATGTCAGTGATGATTCTCTTGGTCATTGTGGCAGCGCAATATGCCGTAGAATAAGTAGTACACACTTCCATGCATAATACAAAGGAGTATCACACGGAACGGGGATTTAGAAGATGCCTGTATAAGCATTAGTGACAGCTATCCCTTCTTGCAACTATCTGAGCCCAGAGCTTGCTCACTCCTGTGCCAGAACATGTGAGCTTATCTGGCAGTGGTTAACATCGTTTCGATCACATGCGTTTCTGCGTTTCGCATGTGGCTATTCTCAAGGCTGCAATGAGAGACGTGTTTGTGTTTTTAGCCAATGCTAAGGCTATATTCTAAGAGGTACCAGTACGGCACTAGTGTCCAACTAATGACTTAGTGTATCATTATTATCACCATCTTTCAATTTTGTGTCCAAGTATCTCGGGGAGGAGTAGTTAACGTTCCAGCACCCGATGGGTGGCACGGGATAGTCTCACAATATCATTTTTGTCGGCAATCCGTGTTTGTTTCTCGGGCGCCTTTTCGCTGTCGTATCAGATTTTGTTTTTTGATTTTGGTGTAAGGTCAGTACTGGTAACTGATTGTGTTATTCAGATTATTCAGATGTGTACACAAGGAGTCATGTTACTAGGATGCATTTAGCTTTTTATATGGAGTTCGTGAAAGCTTCCAAACAGCTGTGCGCTAATGTGCGTATGGAGTGACCAGAGATGATACCGCAATTTATCTCATCATGTGTCAATTTTAAAGGATCTGTTCAGCTTTCTGTGTAGTTTGTTCGCATATGCACATGGATGACAGAACCGTTTTGGGTCTTCGTGAAATATTGTCTACTCTGCTGTTTACTGTTCAGAGACGGAACATGATTATCTGTTTTGCATGACAAATATAGTTGTGAATATCTCTGTAGTGGGCTTCCTTCTTAACGGCCAAGATGATGGTCCTCTTTTTATTGAAGTTTATAGATTGATTCGTATGTTCGCGTGTTGTCCAATCATTTGACCACGTGTTTGTTCTTACGTTTCTTGTTATGCCACAATATGTCAGTTTCCACCGCAGTACTACTCTTCTGTGGTATGAAATGCGTTTAGTGGTTTTATTTTTTTTTTGTAAATACTAGTTGTTTGTCACCGTTGTTGGCTTGCTGAACTGAAAATGCATCAGTGTGGAATACAAACTGTTGCCTTTGACGCGTTGTATTGTTTGTGCCGATGCTGTCATGTTAAGGACCTGCAATTCCTCTTCTGAATAGTTGGAGCAAAATATCCCAGTAAGTGTACACGAGGAATAATATCTGCGATCTGCCCAGATCTTAATCTGTGTCGGACGATTCCAGTAAGTTATGACTTCTCTCGGTTGCATAATATTAAATCAATCTTTTCTCCAGTAGTCATCTTCCTCTTTCAACACATGGTCCTCACATTTTGTCCAGTAACTTTTATCTATATTTAATAGCGCAGACTGGGTTAGTATCTTGACGTCAGACAGTTTGAATGTAGTATTGGCAGCTGCCACTTGTCCTTTAATTTTAGCCCACACAAGTTCTATAGGGTTTAAATGTCACAAAGTAGTGCAGCTTTACATAACAGAATTACGACACATACAGGACGTTGCGGCGATTAGCTTTCATCAGCAAACACATTCACAAAACACAACATATAGTCAAGAAGATCTCCTATGACTACATCAAAACGTGACGACAGGACGAGAAGAACAAAAAGATGAAAAAATGAAAGCAATGAAGAGCAAATGAAAACTGCAAAAAAATGTTCATACTTACCTCAGTATTCCGAGCTGTGTGTAAAAAGGCTATTATTATACACAGCTCGGAATACTGAGGTAAGTATGAACATTTTTTTCAAATTTTTATTTTATCTTCACTGTTTTCATGTTTTTCATCTTTTTGTTCTTCTCGTCCTGTCGTCACGCTTTGATGTAGTAATAGGACATCTCCTTGACTATAAGTTGTGTTTTGTGAATGTGTTTGTTTGCTGATGAAGGCTAATCGCCGCAACGTCATGTATGTGTCTTAATTCTGTTATGTAAAGCTGCACTACTTAATGTCATTTTACACTGTTCACATTTTAACAGCTTTACCGCAGTTCCACCCAATTTTATTCATTTTTTAGTGTTTAAATGAGAATGGTACGGCGGAGGTCTCAAGCACATATGGCCATACTCTTCTATTAACTTGTCGATTTGATATTTATTGCCTTTTTGTGACTGTTTTACAAAGGACAACAAAAAGACCGAACAAATGGCATGTACACTGGTGCCATGGAGTCGATCCTCTAGCATTTAACCACTGCAATTCCTTTTATGTACTTGTAAAAGGCAGTCAGAAAAGTATGTGGTGTTCGGGAAAATAATACCATAATCGGTAAATCAGATGAAAGGAGGACAACAGTAAAGAAAAATAACTGGTTATATACCAACATAAGTAGACTGGTAGTGTTTGAAAGTCCGTGAATCACAAAAATAACCCATATAAACGGCGAATAAAAATAACGACAGAAGTGACAAGTAGTGCAGAATCAGATTCTGATGGAAAACCGTTGAACGAGTTTCGATAAACAGTAAAATTAAGAGAAATGGCAGCACAAGTGTGAGATGGACAGCAGGGTAATCAATCAGGTGCAGGTTTGACAATATTCTGCTATTTTTCAGGTGAAGATGATAAAACCGTTTAACAGTCTCCCCGGACAGACTCGTTTGTACGATAAAAAGAACAGTTTTGCAGGTATGTCATATAGGCAAGTATTGATGATTTAAATAGCTTGTCCTTGTTACGTTTCCATTAGATGTAGATCAGTTTGGTTAAATATTTTGTACACAACAATTACGTATATCTTTGTTTGACGTAACATCTAATGCTCTTACAAATTGTACTGTAGATTCGATCTCATCTCATCTCATCATGTTCCTCTTGTACCTTGCGGTGTCGAGGTGATGTATAAACAGCGGGAGAGTGCCCGCTTATGTGCTTCATGTATCGATATTCCCATGGACTCTGTTATTCCCTGCGTCCATCGCTTACGTGGTCGGCCTCTTCCTCTGTTTCCCTCTGGTCTGTACATCATTGTCTGTTGTGGTATACTGTTAGTTGGTAACCTACTTGCATGGCCAAACCATTTGACTTGCTGCTTTATAATAAAATCTAGTGCAGCTGTAACTTTAGTCCTGATTTCTTCATTTCTGATCTGATCTCTTCTTGATACATTGAGTATTCTTCTCAGGAATCTCATTTCTGTTGTTATGATTTTTCCTTTCTCTTTTTCTGTCATTGTCCAGGTTTGGCAATGGTAACATAGAGTTGGTAGGAAGATTGTGTTGTAAAGTTATGTTTTAGTAGTTATTGATACATGTTTATTCTTTAGTATTAGTGCCATTTGTCCAATGAGTTGGTTTGCTTTGTTGCATCTATTTTAGATCTCGTCTTCTGATTTACCATTTGATGATATTATACTTCCTAGGTACTTGAAACTTTTTACTTGTTTCAAGGGATGTTTAGGTAAATCGTTGTTGCTTTTTCTTCTTTAGTTATAGTCGGTACCTCTGTTTTACTTGTGCTAATTTTCATGTTATGTTCCCTACACATTTCGTTTAGACTAGTCATGTGGTCTTGTAATTCAGATTCTGATTTTGCTATTAGTGCTTGGTCGTCGGCAAACAGTTCTCTAATGGTTAGATTTGCAAATGGTTCTTCTTCTGTGCTTTCGTCATGCGGTGTTCTTGCGGTCTCTGTTTGGCTGGTTTCTTTACATATGTTGTAGATTCGTTATGTGTAAATAACTAGTTTTAATCATCAGCACTTGTAATCACTTGTTAAATAACCTGAGATTCGATTGGATGGCCATATTGTTGCTCAAGGTGGAGAGTTGTTTTTGTTTTTTCCCGCATATACTTTACAGGACATCGCTGTCAACACCAGCATTTTACCGCGGTCGTTGATTTCTTGGCACGATTACACTGAGTAGTTTGCCATTGCTTTCTGAGCGGCCGGCTCACTTATCCCGTAAGTTACCAGCGCGGCAAGAACCGTTGCCAATTTTCGCGCGCTGCGTTAACCTTTGTTGATAAACGGGATTACAGAGAAAGTGGTTTAACACCTAGGACAGGGAGACCGGTGGAGAGTTAGTAAGAGACCATGTATTTATAGAGCAGTCGACACTAACAAGTTGACGAGGTCAGTCTAACGACCAATCGACACTAACAAGTTGACGAGGTCAGTCTAACGACCAATCGACATTAACAAGTTGACGAGGTCAGTCTAACCACGGCCACCAATACTTTTTCTGGTACCCATCTTAGGCTGGGGCAAGCCGGAAGCCCAGCTTCATTTACACATCCGCTCTGATGCGGATTCGAGACCCTGAACATAGCACACACAAGATAGAGTCAGCAAGACAACGATTTAATCTGACTGTATTCATATCTTCTTCGGTATCTTCATTGCGTGTACTGAAGGGGGCATTATTTACGTTGTGTCCGCTGAAAGAGAAATTCAGACACGGGTAAACACATTCAGCATTGGGTAGAGCCGAGTCAAGAACTGACATCACAGCCCTCGGGACATTCCTATACGTGCTTCGTTCTCATCCATCTTCAACAGTTAACGAAGAGTCCCAACATTGATAGTGCCAGTTTTACTCTGATTGTATGTCGTTCTTGCCTCGGAATGTCGCCAAATCTCTGGTCACTGCCTGCCTCTCTACGCTATGGCGATTTATCTGTTATTCCAAACTATACACATGATCCCCATGGGCCCTGACTACGTCTGCCTTAATGCACCATTAAACTAAAGGTTAAGACCAAGCCAATCGGTCCGCCTGCTCTTTCCCAACAGATTGGCATGTCCTGGAAAAATGATCCAACGGATGCTCCACAAATTTGATGCTTTTGAATTTAAACATGCCACTCTGCACGAAATATGTGTGTCTTCACATTTTTTAGCAAACTCCGTTAGCCCACCTCAATCATGACGTGTGTGTGTGTGTGTGTGTGTGTGTGTGTGTGTGTGTGTGTGTGTGCGTGCGTGCGTGTGTGTTGTTTTTCCTCCAGTCAACTGAACGCCGTAGTGACTGCCTCTAATTACATTGTCTAATTGGAAGTCGTGATGTCATAAGCCAGGCCCTCTTGCATTAAACACAATCCATTAACCTTCGCTCCAGGCACCTCTTTTGCCTCTTAGCACAGAGCCATCCGTGTAGACGATTACTTCAACTGGGAGCAAATGCCTAAATTAATTGTTACACCTCTATACTGAGCAACCTGCCGACAAATCCCTGCATTTACTGTCTAATGTCATGATGTTCTTCTGGCATTTAGAACCACTTCTCTCCTCTCCCAATGTTCTCAAGCATGCACAGCAGAACATAGACGCCTTATCTGGGTTAATGACAATGCCGCTCTCTGTGCACCAAATCCATCATTCAGAAATGCATGTCTTTCAAGCAACGCGTTCAAAGTTCAGATATGTGTGACATTCAAGCAGAACCGGCAGTAGGGATGAACGGATGTGTCTGCCCTTCAGACAACACATTCAACATGGCACATAGATAATTGTGTGCTTCTCCAGTGACATTCTTGAATCATTTCGAAATCTTCTTTTGATGAGGATGTAGTCGTCTTCAGCGTCCCTAATAGAAAAATATGGTTGATTGATGGGTAGATTGGTGGGTATATAGATAGGTAGGTCAGTTAGCTGGTGTATATATTTGTCTATATGTATATCTGCCTGTTTGACTGTGTGGCTAACATGTGTGTCTGTCTTGTCTTCATTTCGGCTTGCCAGACTGCTTGTCTAGCTGTACGTCTGCCTAACTATCTCCTTTTTCTCACTCTACTTATGTATGTGAGTCTGTCTGTCTGTCTGGATAGATGGATGGGTGAATGGATGGATCTGCGCCTGCCTTCCTGCTATTCTTATCCCAAAGGAATCTATCAGAAAGCGTTATCATAAGAGCCATATATTGTTGTATAATGTTCAACATTTACCAGTAACTTTCCATATGGCCTGTTGAAAGTTTCAGGTTACTTACCTTGTTGCAGGTCGCATGCAGCGAAGATCACACCTAGACAATCGGATAGAGACACTGCCAGCACACCCAGTTTACAGTGCTGAAGATCCCTACCAGGAAGCTCTCCCGGTGTTAGAATTAAGCCACCGACTGCATCTCCCATACACTCCGGACATGTTTGAGGGTATCAGTCTTGACTACACCATGTATCCCAAGCTTCAGAAAGAGTTGTTCACAGACGATCATCTCCGCTCCAGTTTACCTGATGCAGTTTACGCCAGGCGGCTGGAAGATGATATGGACTTGACTTCTATTCTGTCCCCTGATTTTGACCCGCAGACACCAGTATCAGGAAGCGCTAAGTCACAAGCAGACAACATCCTGCAGGAGTTCCTCAACTTTCTGGAACTTAAAGGTGAACTTTCAAATGTGTCAATATTTATAAACCTCTTCATTCTGGCGAATCCGTTACAGACGCAGTTTATAATCCCGCATACCGTGTTCAAAATATAACAGTGGGCGATTTGGCAGCAAACCGCCTTGCGTTTGTTTTTATAAAATGGTATGAGTTCCGGTCGTCCAGAAAGCAAAGGCACACTACTGAACATAAACTTGCCAATAAATCACAAACAGCCAAAATATGATGGGGTTGACTGAGACGTCCAAAATAAAAAAAAGAACTTCATACATGTCAAATCGGCATCAACGCCACGATCTTCCTCGGGTTCCTTTTATGCATTGAAGTTGAGTAGAAATCAGCTTCCAACATAATCTGCCGGGGTGTGTGTGTACTCATGCCGGCGTTTTTCAATTCATAACTTAATATTGTTCACACACGTCTACCGTTGTCTTCCTCTTGGACGCTTCCCCGCGAAATCGCTCTACAGCACAATTGTTAAAAGGGAACTTTTTTGGTATATCCTTTATAGGACATCGCAGTCAACACCATCATTTCTGCTGTTGTGATCTCTTGGCATGTTTACTTTCAGTAGTTTACCATTGCTTTCTGAACGACCGGGACCGATACCAATGCAAAACTAACGCAACGTGGTCTGCTGCCAAATCGCGCGCAGCTGTGTTGCGAAAGCGGGTATACGGGATTATGAATCGCGTCCGTAATCGCTTCGCCAAGGTGCTTCTCATTATATGCCCGCAGCACTGTAATTTTCCGATCTTGATCTCATTCAGTAATGTTGTCTTCTATCCCTGATATTGAAATACTTCTTTGTGATTTGTTCCTGTCATGCCATGCCTCGCTTTTCTACAATTGTCTATGTTACCTTGACATTATTATCATGGGTCGTGATTAAACACCATCCACAGTTGAGCTTAGAGAGAGAACTTGACACATTCCAGCGAATCAAGAGATCAGGACATGGCACTGGAGTAGAGTCGGAGCCACGCTGAGATAGCCGTTAATAGTAGAACTAGAACCTACTTTATCTGGAACCCACAGGGCAAGCGAAATAGAGGGAGACCTAAACACACAAGCAGAGGAGAATTAGAGAAAAATGCGAAATAAAGGGTGACCTAAACACTCAAGCAGAGGACAATTAGAGGATGATGTCAAGAACAAGTTCTATGAGGACCTGCACAATGTATCTGTTCCCAAAGGAGACAAACTTATACTGCTTGGGGATTTCAATGACAGAGTAGGCACGGACACCACCTCTTGGAGTGGCATTATTGGAAAGCACGGAGTAGGAAATTGTAACAGCAATGGACTCCTTCTCCTTTAGACATGTGCCGAACACGATCTCCTGATTAACAACACAATTTTCCGTCTTCCGATGAGAAATAGGACATCGAGGATGCACCCTTGCTCGAAACACTGGCACCTCATTGACTATGTCATCGTCAGGAGGAGTGACAGACGAGACGTTCGGGTGACAAAATCCATGTGTGGTGCCGAATGTTGGACAGAACATCGTCTCATTGTCTCGAAAATAAACATACACATCAAACCACCACGGCGTCCACAAGGGGTAAAAATGCAAAAAGATCAAATGTCACCCGCCTAAACAGCAAGAAAATGCAGCTGTTGTTTGAAAATATGCTGGAAAACCGCATCAAGCCCAATGCTGCAACTAAACAGAATACAGAAACATAGTGGCGAGCCCTAAAGGACATAATTTACAACACTGTTATGGAAATCCTGGATCCACCCCCCGGAAGCATAAAGACTGGTTTGGTAAAAATTCCGAAGACATCAACCAATTGCTGGCCGAGAAACATCTTTTCCTCAAGGCACATTTGAATGACCCGAAGTCAACATAAAAAAAGATGCCTTTAAGAACATTCAGAGAGTAGTGCAGCAGAAACTTCGGCATATGTGGGACTCCTGGCTGAGCAGCAAAGCTGATGAAATTCAGGGCTTTGCTGACAGACATGATATGAAAAACTTCTACTACTCACTGAAAGCGGTCTATGGTCCTACATCACCAGGCATAGTTCCTCTCCTCAGTGCAGATGGGGGAACATTTGTCACCGATAAGAAAGAAATCCTTCAACGCTGGGCAGATCATTTCAGCAACATCTTAAATGCAACTTCCTTCTTCGATGATGAAACCATCAACTGTCTTCCTCAAGTTCTCAACAATGATAAAATTGATGACCTGCCAAAACATAGTGGAAGTAAACAAAGCCATCCAGCAACTCTCCAGCGGCAAGTCACTTGGTCCTGACTCCATCCCAGCAGAGATATACAAAGCAGGTGGGCAGGTCCTAACTGAGCAGCTTCACCAAGTCTTTACAAACATATGTGTGAACGAGACCATGCCACAAGATTTCAAGGCGCGTCAATAGTCCACCTTTACAAACGCAAAGGAAACCGCCAATCCTGTGACAACCACCGAGGCATCTCCTTGCTTTCAATTACAGGGAAGATACTTACCAGAATTCTTCTCAATCGCCTCACGGCCCATCTCGATCAAGGTTTTCTTCCTGGGAGTCAATGTGGCTTCAGAAAAGAACTAGGAACTGTTGACATGATTTTCGCTGCAAGGCAGCTACAAGAGAAATGTCAGGAACAGAACTGCGAAATGTTCTCCACTTTCATTGACCTTACTAACGCTTTTGATACAGTCACCAGAGAGGGACTGTGGAAGATTATGGCAAAATATGGCTGTCCACGAAAGTTTGTCCAAATAGTGCGGCTATTTCATGACGGTATGCAGGCAAGATTACAGGAAAATGGTGACTGCCTGAGCCCTTTCCTGTCACCAATGGAGTGAAGCAAGGATGTGTCCTGGCACCAACACTGTTCAGCCTCATGTTTTCAGCTATGTTGTTCGAGAACAACGACATTGGAATAGCCATCAACTACCGCATGGATGGAAAGTTATTCCATCTCAGAAGGCTGAAAGCTAAAACCAAAATTAACAGCGACACCGTCAGAGAGCTCCTGTTTGCTGATGATTGTGCTCTATATGCCAACTTAGAGGCAGACATGCAACACAATATTTCAGCTTTCTCACATGCCTGTGCCAACTTTGGGCTCAATATCAACTTGAAGAAGACTGTAGTTATGTACCAACCAGCTCCAGGGATTCATCACACTGTGCCGAATATCAAAGTGAATGGTCATAGACTAAGTGTTGTGGACAAATTCATCTATCTTGGCAGCACTGTGTCACAAGCTGCCACAATTGATGACGAAGTGAATGCAAGAATCTCCAAGGCCAGCGCGGCCTTTGGCAGACTGTACAAGAATGTATGGGACAGAAATGGAATAAGCCTGCAAACAAAGCTAAAAGTCTACAAAGCAGTTGTATTATCCACTGTGCTATATGCTTGTAAAACCTGGACTGTTTATCAGCGACACGCTAGGAAATTAAACCACTTCCACACAGTCTGCCTTAGGAGGCTACTGAAGATTAAATGGCAAGACAAGATCCCAGACACTGAAGTCCTAGAAAGAGCTTCCATGCCCAGTATCCACACTCTACTAATGAAGAATCAGATTCGCTGGGCTGGTCACTTGACTCGCATGCAAGATCACAGGCTCCCTAAACGAATTTTTTAAGCGAGTTGCGTTGTGGTAAACGCTCCCAAGGCTGCCAGAGGAAACTCTTTAAAAACATCCTGAAAATCTCACTGAATACTTTTGGAATTCATCATGACACCTGCGAGACTGCAGCCAGAGACAGAAATTCGTGGCGTGCATCATTACGCAAGGGTGCAGTCACGTGTGAGGCAACCAGGACTGCAAGAGCTGTGAAGAAAAGGCAGAATAGAAAAACCACTGCAGGAAATCCTCCTCGAGAAACGTCAAGCTGTCTTTGTCCACATTGTCAAAGAACATTTTGAGCCAAAATAGGCCTTATCAGCCATCTTAGAACTCACGGCTCCATACTTTCAACCCCACTGGATGAAATAAATGGTCACCATTATTCTTGATGGACAAACAACAGTATAACTAGAACGTAATTTATCTGGAACCCACAGGGCAAGCGAAATAGAGGGAGAGCTAAACACACAAGCAGAGGAGAATTAGAGACAGATGCGAAATAGAGGGAGAGCTAAACACACAAGCAGAGGAGAATTAGAGACAGATGCGAAATAGAGGGAGAGCTAAACACACAAGCAGAGGAGAATTAGAGACAGATGCGAAATAAAGATGTCAATTGAAACCAGAAAAAAAAGAGTGTTGAAGTGATACATAGAACATATACTTTTGAATGGATGTGAAACGTTGTCGATGAGCAGACAATCTGAAAAACACCTAACTGGTAGTTGAAATGTGGTGTCTGGTGAAAATGCAAAGAATACTATGGACAGACAGAAAAACCAATGAGCCAGTACTACAATAGGCAAATGAAAACCGTAAGCTGATTACAGAAATTAGATGGAGAGAGTCACAATTTTTTGTTTTGTTGTGGCAGGTGATGAGAAGAAATAAACTAGAGAAATTGTGACAACTGGCAAGATTGAGGGGACAAAAAAAAGAGGATGACAGAGGAGTAAATATATGTATGGCTTGGCCACATGGCATGGTAGAGACAAACACACAGAGGTTATCCGCGACTCTAGTGATCGTGTGAGATGGCGACACTTGACAGCCCACTCTTATCGACATGGCACAGATGATGATGGTGAATAATATGGGCAGGACATGAATGGAGCTGCTGTACATAGATGGGAAGAATATAGGCCGTTTGACGTAAGTTGCTTGAGGGCTATACCATAGCTACACTGTGCCAGCAAGGGGCAGAAGAAGCACTCTCGTGTAATGAGAACGCCCACCGTTGTCAGATCACTGTGCTCGTAAATATATTTCCACATATGGAAGCATAAACAGATATAAGCGCAGGGGAAACAACACATGCCAGTTTTACTGACAAATAAGCAAACCGAGTGAGGACAACGAAAACACAGTCTCCAATGAAGTGTTATATCCTGCGGAATTTTCTGTCAACCCACTCTGATTGCGGGTTAGTTGACATGACCTCCATTTTGTTGTCTCTAGTTTATGACGCGGTTGAACGCAAACCTTCGGTAACTCAATGTACAGTGTTGTTATATGTGTAATGGATTTCTGAAACAAAACAGCTTTGACGCTAACAGTTATTAGAGCTTGCTTCTTTGAGATATATCTATTGAGATGTTTTCTCTCAGTCTGGTAGGTCCTGATCAACCCAGAGCCTGGACTGTTTCTCAGTTTATTTTCTGTTCTCCCTCATATGGAATCACTGAAGAATCTGCTTGTCTGCAGATGCCTGTAAGTGCTCGCGTGAATATAAAGGTCATGTGACGCTTTCGTATTTTTCCCCCTGTCCCCCAGTGAGGCATAAGCACCAACCATTCATCATGTGCCGTGCCGATAAGCGTGGGCGGTCATGATTCGCCATTTCACTCGATCACCAGAGTCGTGGATCAGCTCAGTGTTCTTGTCCCGACCATGTCACGTGGTCAAGCCATCCAGATATTTACTTCTCTGTCTACCCCTTGTTCTCTTCCCCTCGATCTTGCCCGTTATCACCAAGTTCTCCAATGTAATTCTTCTCATAACATGCCCTAAACATTTTGTCAAATTTCTCTAATTAGTTTACGATTTTCATTTGTTTCTCGTGGGACTTGGTCATTGGATTTTCTGTTTGTCTATAGTATTCTTTGCATTCTCCCCAGAAACCACATTTCCACAGCCATCTGATATTTTTCAGCTTGACTGCTCATTGTCCACGCTTCACATCCATACAAAAGTATAAGCTCTATGTAGCACCTCAACACACTTTTTATCGTAGCAGTTGACATCTTTTTATTGGTCAGTATGTTTTTCATCTTGCAAAAGGTTATCTTCGCCATGGCGATTCTTGTTCTAATCTCTACGAGACATCCACCATCAGATGTTATGACTGTTCCGAGATAATTGTTCCGATTCACTTGTTTAAGAATATTTCCATTTACTTGTATATTACCTGCTCACTCCAATCCGCGAATGTTTAGTTATCCCATGTAGCTTGTTCATTTTGTGCCTACGGAATGTATCCATCTTAGTAGCTTCTTACGACATGCTTGGTAGATTGCAGTGTTGCTATTGTTGGTTTCTATTTAGTGTCCGGTTAACATATGGGGGAAAGGGGGGGGGGGGTGAACTCTTTTAGTAGATTTTAATGAAATGGTTGGCGTGTTCATGCCTGTAGACGAGACCTGGGACTGGTTCAGCAGAAGCTGATTGTACTTGCAGACAAATGTGAGAGAACACATGTAACCTTTCTCATATGTAGGGGAAAAGTACACGTCTGTCTGTCTGTCTGACAGCCTGTTTGTCTGTCTCCCTCTCTCCCTCTCACCCTCTCTCCCTCACTCCCTATCTATCTATCTATCTATCTATCTATCTGTCTGTCTGTCTGTCTATCTATCGCTACTTATATGATCGCTTATCAATCCTTCTGAATGTATTTTATGCTGTCACAAAGGCCTTAATGGGTTCACAGTAACTAATATCTCCGTGTAGTATGTGTGTTTGTCTATCTCGCTGTCTCTCTCTCTCTCTCTCTCTCTCTCTCTCTCTCTCTCTCTCTCTCTCTCTCTCTCTCTCTCTCTCTCTCTCTCTCTCTCTCTCTCTCTCTCTCTCTCTCTCTCTCTCTCTCTCTCTCTCTCTCTCTCTCTCTCTCTCTCTCTGTGTCTGTCTGTCTGTCTGTCTGACCACCTACTGACCTGAATTTATGTATTCCTTTCCGTATGTAGTTTATAAAACTTGGTATAATAGTATGTTATACTCATTATTCATTGTCTGTTTCAGCCAGTGGGGCCCTTAACGAATGTGTTCAAGCACGGAAATAAGGAGGCAGCCACGGATCAGCGTGTGTCTGGATTGTTTAGTGACGTTAGATTGAGCCCACATGCAATAGGACTACAATAGGTGTTGAAAATAGCACACCGATGCGTGCAGAATATAGGACTACGATGGGTGTAGAATACTACACCATGATGGGTGTCAACTATAGCACTACCATGGGTGTTAATTATAAAAGAATAATGTGTGTCAGCTATAACACTGCGATGGGTTTACAATATAGAACCATAATTGGTGTCAACTGCGAGTGGTTAAACACATATTAAAACAGAGTTAGTGGCATGTCCTTTACAGGACGTAGCAGACAACCCCAGTATTTTTGGCTGTTCGTAATTCCTGGGCAAGCTTACGTTTAGAAGTTTGCCATTTCTTTCCGAACGACCAGCACCCATACCATTTCATAAAAACACAGCTGTGTTTCCAACCCGGATTTGCAGGATTATGAACTGCTTTCGTAACTCCTTAGCCACGGGAGATATCCTGGAAATTGGGAAATAGCACAAGAAAAGTTGTAGACAGTAACACTAACGTGGATGCAGAAAATCATTGCACAACAATGGATATAGCGAACGAGTAATGGTAGTAGAAAACTACTGTATAAAAAGCACAACGAAGATTTACGAAAACAACAGGCCAGCGAGTGTAGAAAGTAGCCCAAGAATGTATGACTGCATACAACACAATCGAGGTTTCAGAAATAAAATCAATTAAGAGGTGCAAACGATGTCTGCAGCTAGTATATATATATATATATATATATATATACATATATATATATATATATATATATATATATATATATATATATATATATATATATATATATATATATCCATAATCTCGTATACTCTCGTTGGTAACGAGACGACGGTGAGAATCAGCAGTGGTTCGAATCGCGTCGGTAACATACGGGGTATGTGAGCCGGCCGTTCAGAAAGCAATGGCAAACTACTGAGCGTAATCTTGCAAAAGAAATCAACAATCAGCTGAAAGATGCTGATGTTGACAGCGATGTCCTGTAAAGGATATGCAAAACATTTACATTTTAAATATATATATATATATCCGTGATTGTTGCTTTCCTCACATGAACCAACCTGGCAAGCTTGTAAATATTGACTCCTAGCGTACCTGCCCAAAGCAATATCACTGTCTTATCTCTGCTAAGCTTTCAGAATCAGCTGCTGATACCAGAATTTTGTAAATCGCACTCAGGAAGTTATATAGATATCAATCAGTTATGTAAATCACATTCAGGCAGTACGATAGATATAAAACAGTTTTGTTAATCACATTCAGGGAGTTTAGGACAGCATCAGTACCGTAGGATTGGTTGCATAGCTATCTCATCCCTCTCCCAAAACCATTCAATGATCATTCAAAGCTCAGCGGCTTTAGGATCATCACCCTTCAAAATACATTTGGGAAGGTTTTAGAGAAGATAGTCGCTGTTAAGCTGCAGGATTTTTTGGAAAGGGGGAAGCTTCTTCCAAGAAGCCAGGAAAAGATACCTGGTCAAATGCAGCCACTTTTGCCTTTAACGATTATGAGGGGTTCCAGAGTAGACAGGAAACGATGGTGACAGCGTTTGATCTCGAGGATGCGTATAATAGAGTTCGCTATGATATTTTGATGACCGCACTTATGGAGAAGGGGGTAAATCCCTGGTTGGTGAACTGGATAGCAGCCGTCCTGCATTCTCGTCGGGTTGCTCTCCGCCTGGGTGCATGGACCTCAGAGCCGCATACTTTAACCCCGGGACTGCCACAAGGATCTGCAATCTCACCGGTGCTCTTTAACGTGTATACGAGCAAAATTGCGAACCTAGAAGCACCTGGGGTTGGAAAGATACTAACATTTGCAGATGATATTCTTGCATATAGGCAGGGGAGAGATAGGGAGCAAACAGCCCAGGAGTTACAGGCGACAGTAGATAAAGTGATTGACTGGTGCACAGAAATGAGTGCTGTCATCCACCCGGAAAAGGCGGCTGTTTTGTGGTGCTCTCTGGGCAACAGGATAGATGGTACAAGCGTCAGCAGAGAGAACAAACTTAAGTATCTGGGAATCACATTTGACAGGAGTCTGTCCTTCAAGGACCATGTGGAGACGGTTGTGAAAAGATCTCAAAATGGACTCAATGCACTTAAAACTATGACTGCAATGGACACAGAGCAGAGAATGCTCTTCGTACTATACCAGCACTTGATCCTCTCAGTGATTGATTATAGACTAGGACTGCTCACTGTCTCAAAGAGTCAGCTGGTGAAATTAGAGCGCATACAGAACAAAGCTATGCGGGTCATTCTGGGATGCACCAGTAGTTGTATGGGTTACATCCTTGGTCTGGCGACTGTTGCTGGTAGGCACAAGGTGATGCAGGCGAATGCATACCTCGGAGTAGCTGCAGACACAGATCACCCGTTGCATGAGGCGCTGGACGAAGTTAAGGGTCAGAGACTAATAAGAAGGAAATCATGGATGGCTCAGGCGGAGGATACGATCAGACAGGTGTGCCCCTTGGAGAACATTAGACGAGGAGAGGAGTGGGTCAGAGTGCAAGCGAAGCAGTCAGACTTGCGCAGAGTTATGATCACATTGAGCCGGGAGTGCATGGAGTGGCCAGCAGGGGCCACGGAAGTGGAAATCCAGCAACTAATTCAGGATAATGCTCCCCCGGGTGATGTGATTATCTACACGGATGGTTCGGTGTTGAGAGGTAGGAAAAGTGCCTGGGGATTCTTAGCAAAAGCTAATGGTCGACGTTTGGTGCAGGAGAGCCTGGCGTATTATGCCACAACATCTAGCTTAAGAATGGAGGTGGAGGCGGTCAATGCAGCTTTCCGCTGGATGGAGAACACGATACATACACACATTGTGATTGTAACTGACTCAGAAAGCATGCTGAGGAGGGTGAGGACAAGCAGGCTTTGTACAGAGTGGCTTGCTTCGCTTCGGAGGTCACGGGTAGAAAGCATCACCTGGATCTTTTCTCCGGGGCATGCCGGTGTGCTGGGGAATGAACAAGCGGACAGATCTGCTAGCTCGACAAAACTTGGTGGTGTATTGATGCATGACAAGACAGACGTGGTTGCGGCCTTGTGGGAGCACGTGTACACCTCGAAGAAGCAAATGGATCACCATAGTCTGGTAAGAATGAGGCAGCGAGGTGTGGCGAGGGGATCTGGCCGACGCTCGACGCTCAGAGGAAAGGCGAGACGGACATATAATCAGATTGCTACTGGAACTATTAGTGTTGGAACTCTTCGCTGGCTGCTGAGGATGGGGACGGAGCGCTTATGGGAATTCCCCGAATGCTGTGATGTCGGTAATTGACACGGAAAAAAGAGAACTGAAGTGCTATATAGAACTAGTACTTTTATATGGATGTGAAACCTGGATAATAAGCAGACAAGCTGGAAACACCTACTGGCAGTGAAAATGTGGTTTCTGAGGAAAATGCAAATAGTACTATGGACAGACAGAAAAACGACTGAGCAAGTCATACAACAAGCAAATGATAACTAAACTTATTAGACGTAGACAATCAAGATATGTGGGCACATTATGAACTGGAGAACTGGCGAGATTAAGGGGAAAAGCGCAAGGGGAAGGCAGAGAAGGAAATATCTGGATGGCTTGGCAACGTGGCAGAATCGAGACAATAAGACAGAGCTGATCCACAATTCTGATGATCGTGTGAGATAGCGAAACAATACGACCCACGCTTATCGGCTTATCGGTATGGCACAATCTCTCTCTCTCTCTCTCTCTCTCTCTCTCTCTCTCTCTCTCTCTCTCTCTCTCTCTCTCTCTCTCTCTCTCTTACTGAATAAATGATAGTTTGTTACACTGTGCTTCAAAGAGGCAAAATAACTACAACCCATGGCGATAGCGAATGTGACTGATCAGACCAATTCCCGCTATACATGTTCGTCCACAATAGACGCATGTGATCACATGATCACCATCACGCACCATCTTACGCCTCACGCGCATAGTGTGTGACATATCTGCAATCATTTTCTCCTTTGTCTTTATTCCATTTCTGATAATTGCCCTCCATGCAACACGTTCGGTGGCAACCTCCTCCCAATGTGCATTATCAATGCATGTATCAATCATGTCCCGCTTACACTCATCTTTGTATCGTGGTAGAGATCGACCCCGAGATCTCTTAGCCATCTGTATGTAATTCACACCCAAAAAAAATATGACCTTTGGTATTCTACCATCATCCATCGTCCTAGAGTGTCCTATCAATCTAAGTCTACGAAGACTGAGCATGGAATAAACCGTCACACAACCTGATCTTTCCAATACTTCAGTATTTGTGATTGTGTCTTGCCACTTAATACCAAGAATTCTTCGCAGACACCGCAAATGAAAGCTGTTTAAACGTTTCTCTTGGTGTGAGTAAGTTGACCAGGCTTCACTGTCATAAAGAAGAGTACTAAGGACACATGCTCAATAGATACATACATACACACACACACACATATATATATATATATAATATATATATATATATATATATATATATATATATATATATAATGTGTGTGACAGTTATGTAAAGCAGCCAGCAAGTAACACAAATATCAAACGGTTATGTAAAGCGGTCAGGAAGTGACATAGAGGTCAGAGAGTGATGCAGATAAAGTCTAATTATAAAAATATGATTGTCAACGTGGCAGTTAGAAAAGATGCCTGGTGTTTGATATCATCACACAAATACAACTCAAATAAACACGAATGTTTTGTCTTACTTATGTCTTTTCAGTATGTAAAGAGCATTGTGTGTGTCGAGGTGTGTGTATGTATGGGTGTGTGTGGGGTGGTTGTTTATAACAATGAAGGACCGTGGAAGATTATGTCGAAATATGGCTGTCCACGAAAGTTTGTCCAAGTAGTGCGGTTATCTCATGATGGTATGCAGGCAAGAGTACAGGAAAATAGTGAACTGTCTGAACCATTTCCTGTCACCAATGGAGTGAAACAAGGATGTGTCCTGGCACCAACACTATTCAGCCTCATGTTTTCAGCTATGTTGACGAATGCCTTCGAAAACAACGACATTGGAATAGACATCGACTACCGCATGGGTGGAGAGTTGTTCAATCTCAGAAGGCTGAAAGCTAAAACGAAAACTACCAGCGACACCGTCATAGAGCTCCTGTTTTCTAATGATTGCGCTCTATATGCCAATTCAGAGGCAGACATGATGCACAATGTTACAGATTTCTCATATGCCTGTGCCAACTTTGGGCTCAATATCAACTTGGAGAAGACTGTAGTTATGTACCAGCCAGCTCCAGGGATTAATCGCACCGTGCCGAATATCAAAGTGAATGGTCATAGACTAAGCGTTGTGGACGACGACACCTATCTTGGCAGCACTGTGTCACAATCTGCCACAATTGATGACGAAGTAAATGCAAGAATTTCCAAGGCGAGCGTGGCCTTTGGCAGACTTACAAGAATGTGTGCAACAGAAATGGAATAAGCCTGCAAGCAAAGCTGAAAGTTTACAAAGCAGTTTACGTATTATCTAATGTTTCGTGTGGAATGGCTATCGTCGCTTCAGAGGTCACAGATTGTGATAATTGTATGGATATTTTACCCTGGCCATGCGGGGGGTGCAGAGGAATGAGCAGGCTGGCAGGGAATGCATCCCTTGGTGGTAGATTACCTATGGACAAGGGGTGGGGGGGGGGGTGGTCGTGCGCTTGTGGGACCAGGTGGAGTAGGCTGGGAAACAGATTGAGAACCCGTAAGTAGAAAGCATGAGATTGCTGGAAATCGGCAGGGGCTCTGGAAGAATCTCAAAACTGAGAGGGAAGACCCGGAGAATTTTAAATCAGATTGCGATGGGAACGATTAGTAGTATGACTCTTCTCTGGCTGTTGAACGAGGGGACGGCGCACGTATGGGAATGTCCTGAGTCAAGTGATGTCGGTTTGTAACTCAGCTCAACTCAACTCGTATTATCCACACTGCTATATGCTTGTGAAACCTGGACTGTCTACCACCGACACGCTAGGAAATTAAACCACTCCCACACTGACTGCCTTAGGAAGCTATTGGAGATCAAATGGCAAGACAAGATAAAAGACACTGAAGTCCTAGAAAGAGCGTCCATGCCCAGTATCCACAATCTACTAATGAAGAATCAGATTCGCTGGACTGGTCACTTGACTCGTGCCAGATCACAGGCTTCCTAAACGATATTTTTAAGGGGAGCTGCATTGTGGTAAACGCTCTTAAGGCAGTCAGGGAAACGCTTTAATATCACTCTGAAGATCTCACTAAAATTCATCACGACACTTGGGAGACTGCTGCTAAGGACCGAAATTCGTGGCGTACATCATTACGCAAGGGTGCAGTCACTTGTGAAGCAAACAGAACTGCAAGAGCTGTAATAAAATAGGCTACTGCTTGAGATCCTCCTCCTTGAACGTCAAGCATTCTTTGCCCTCATTGACAAAGAACATTTCGAGCCAAAATAAGCCTTACCAGCCATCTTAGAACTCACAGCTCCATACACAACCCCACTGGATGAAATGAATGGTCATCATCATTCTTGATGGACAAACAACCCCACTGGATGAAATGAATGGTCATCATCATTCTTGATGGACAAACAACCCCACTGGATGAAATGAATGGTCATCATCATTCTTGATGGACAAACAACCCCACTGGATGAAATGAATGGTCATCATCATTCTTGATGGACAAACAACCCCACTGGATGAAATGAATGGTCATCATCATTCTTGATGGACAAACAACCCCACTGGATGAAATGAATGGTCATCATCATTCTTGATGGACAAACAACCCCACTGGATGAAATGAATGGTCATCATCATTCTTGATGGACAAACAACCCCACTGAATGAAATGAATGGTCATCATCATTCTTGATGGACAAACAACCCCACTGGATGAAATGAATGGTCATCATCATTCTTGATGGACAAACAACCCCACTGGATGAAATGAATGGTCATCATCATTCTTGATGGACAAACAACCCCACTGGATGAAATGAATGGTCATCATCATTCTTGATGGACAAACAACCCCACTGGATGAAATGAATGGTCATCATCATTCTTGATGGACAAACAACCCCACTGGATGAAATGAATGGTCATCATCATTCTTGATGGACAAACAACCCCACTGGATGAAATGAATGGTCATCATCATTCTTGATGGACAAGCAACCCCACTGGATGAAATGAATCGTCATCATCATTCTTGATGGACAAACAACCCCACTGGATGAAATGAATGGTCATCATCATTCTTGATGGACAAACAACCCCACTGGATGAAATGAATGGTCATCATCATTCTTGATGGACAAACAACCCCACTGGATGAAATGAATGGTCATCATCATTCTTGATGGACAAAGAACCCCACTGAATGAAATGAATGGTCATCATCATTCTTGATGGACAAACAACCCCACTGGATGAAATGAATGGTCATCATCATTCTTGATGGACATACAACATGTTTACAACAATTTAGATGTTGCAGTATATCACTTCCTAACTGCTCTACAAATATCAATCAATCAATCAGGTGCCGTCTCCACAATGCAGGTTGGCTACAATGAATCTCAAACACTGTCTGTCTCTCGCCCTGACTGTATATTCTGTCAGATTGCTTGCTGTTCGTCCATCTCTTGATGTTATCTTCCCACTTGTATCGATGTCTACCTCTTGTTCTCTTCCATTCAACCTTACCCTCCAACATGATTTTCATAAGAATGGTGTATTTTAACTCGCCTCTTGTTCATTTGTTTCATCAACTCTCTTTTCATTTCCAGTTTGTCTAGAACCTGTGTATTTTATTGTTTTTGCTTCTATTAAATACGACATATTCTTCTGTATATCCACATCTCCAGCTCCACATTTCGACTTTCTACAATAAATGTTTGATATCAATGTTACTTCTTTGCTAGTGTATGTAACACTTTCTTCTTCCTCTTCTTCTTTCTTCCTTCTTCATTCTTTCTTCTTCCTTCATCCTTCTATCTTCTTCTATCTTCTTCTTCTTCTTCTTCTTCTTCTTCTTCTTCTTCTTCTTCTTCTTCTTCTTCTTCTTCTTCTTCTTCTTCTTCTTCTTCTTCATCGTGTGTATCTGTAATGTTTGATTTTTGACGTAACTATCTTGTGCTTATTTACAGCAGAGCTGCGATATTGCGCATTTCGGCCGACACATCCGACGTCTTCGGGCGTTTGTTGAGTGGGTCAATCTTCCCGGACGCTACGCGTTGAATTCAATGTCACTTCAGGACTGCCTTACACACAAAAAAGAAGAAAGAAACTACAAGGCGGATACTGCCAACATAACTAACTTCGACTGCCAGTAAAACGCTAGTGAATGCAGAACATTATGTACAAATACACGATTGTCCCATGAGGTTAGTTAGTTAGTCTTTCCTCTTGAGCCTAAGTCGGCGCATAGGGCAGAAGTCATGGCTCTCCATGTCTGGCGGTTCGCTGCTACCTGTTGTAGATCTTGGATGTTCATTTGGCCGTTGAATGAGCCTTCTCTGATGATGGTTCTATGCAGGGTCTCTCCTGGTCTTCACCGTTTTCTTTTCCCTACTGGTGACCATAAGAGGGCTTGTTTGGGGAGTCTTGTCTTGTCCATTCTGAGTACATGGCCTATGTACTCCCATGAGGGACGGAATAAAAATTTGCCTAGCACGTGCCTATCTCAGAGTCAATGCAAACACACAACATCCACTGAATAGCGAGATTAAGAAGGTAAGAGGCAGCAGGTTAAAAAGAGGAAAGTCGTGGACGGGTCAATCCGAAGACATTCTTCAGCAGGTGTGTTCACTTGAAGACTTAGAACCTGGCGAGGAGTGGGTACAAGTGCCAACAGATTTATGTACGTCCTTTTCAGTGTGCATCCAACTAGACAGGAGATGCAGACATGAAAATCCAGCTGCTGTGGAGGCGGAGGCACAGGTTCTGATCTTCGAGAATTCTTTAGAGATGATCTTGTCATTTACAAGGATGGGTCGGTCGTCCGAGGAGTTAGAAGTTCATGGGCCTTTACGGCTCAGACCGGAGGGAAAACTTTGAAGGAAGAGTCTGGCGCTTTTGCTTTGACCATATGTAGCCTGACTATGGAAGTCATGGCAGTAAGTAAAGCAATAACATGGCTCGAGACACAGACATTCAATCGGGCTTGTGTCCATAGTGACTCAATGAGTATGCCCAGGAGAATAGAGATGGGGTGGGTCAGAAGAGAGTGGATGCTGTCCCTGGAGCGGTCTCGGCTGGCAAAGATTAGTTTCATCTTCGTGCCAGGGCATGCGGGTGTTAGGGGAATGAGCAGGCTGACATGCTTGCAGGTAGGGCTACTGTGGAAAGCGGACGGGCCAAGGACCAGGCAGACATTCCGAATGCTCTACGAGAAGTAAGTCGTTTACGAGAACCAAGCGATGACTGGGAATCTACAACCATGGTCAGACTGTGAGAACACAAAGTTAAAAGAGGTGTGGCCAAACAAGAAAACGCAGGAAGCCTTAGAAGATTGATAAACCAACACAGAACTGGTGTCGTGAGCCGCTACATGCTGCCGGATTTGCTGAGGAGGGAATCCGAGCACTTATGGACTCAATTGTTCGATGTGCAATGAGAATGATCTGTGGACTAACTAACACGACTGTCTGTAGAAAGCTAGTAAATGCAGAACAGTATGTACAAATAAACGACTGCCGGTAGAACGTTAGTGATTGTAGAAGCTTATGTACAAATACACGATTGGCTAGTGAACGTAGAACATTATGCACCATACACGACTGCCAGTAGAACGCTAGTGATTGTAGAACATTGTGTACAATTACACAACTGCCAGTAGAGCGCTATTAAATGTACTACATTGTGTACACATACACGACTGCCTGTAGAACGCTAGTGAATGTAGAACATTATGTACGAATACATTACAAACAACTTGCTTTTGTCATGTAACAAAAAAGTGAGGAACTCGTAAATATCTTGACCACTGGAAAGATCAGCGACTGAAGAGGAATGGGCGGCACGGGGGTAGTGGTACTGGATGGTTTGGGACTGTGGTAGGGAGGTATCACACGTAGAGTGGATGGGTTGGGACTGTGGTTGGTAGGTATATCACAAGTAGAGTGGATGGACTGGGACTGGAAAGGTATGGATATCACAAGTAGAGTGGATGAACTGGGACTGTGATAGGAATGGATATCACAAGTGGAGTGGATGGGCTGGGACTGTGGTAGGGAGGATATCACAAGTGGAATTGATCTAGACAACTAGGGGCCGAGATCTGTAGAGATCTGGCAGAGCACATGATGATGATAAATTCTAATTTACGTGTATGTATGTCTGTCTTTATGTATGTCTGTCTTTATGAGTGTTTGCTTGTATGTATGTGTGAGCGGGTCGCGTGAGTTAGCCCGCACGATTGTGTTTATGTATGTGTGTATGTGTTTATGGGTGTATGGGTGGTTTGGTGTTTGGATGTATGAGTATATGGGTGTTTGGGTGCAAGGGTGCATGTCTGTCTGTCTGTCTGTCTGTCTGTCTGTCTGTCTGACTGTCTGTCTGTCTGTTTGTCTGTCTGTCTGTATTTATGTATGTGGGTATGTACGTATGTATGTGTGTCTGTGCGTGCTTGAGTGGGTGGGTGGGTAGGTGTGTGTGTTTGTGTGTATGTACTTTCTTGTGTGTGTGTGTGTGTGTCAATTGTGCACAAACAGAGCGTCAAGCATGCCAATATGTACGCTTTCTTGTACACTGTGCCCCTATCTCCGGAAGATTGGGTATGATTTGGTATTTGATTTAAACACGCCTAATAGTGTCACAATACCTCAAGAACAATCACCATCACCATCACCATCACCGCAACCACCATCGCCACTTTATGCTGGGAGAGATGGTTATCATGATTATGGATTTGAGGTGTCTGTAATTTTCATGATGGAGACACAATTGTAAGGGAGACAATTCAAATAACTGACACTACGTTTGCAATAATTTAATATGTTCTGATTATATCCCTTTTTTCTGAATCATTGATTATGACCATGTGTAAGGTATTAGTCAGATATGACTCAGCTTCTGTAAGGCAACAGACAGTACTACTTGCTTTCTGCTTGCACTGAATATTGGGCGGCGCTTATCAAACCCGACACGCCACATTGAGCCAACGGCTTAGGGTGGAGGAGCGCAATTGGGAGGATACAAGCCTTATCCTGGTACGAGGAAATTCAACCTAAAGACAAATGTCATGGCAGGGCAAACCAGACCATAAACCTTGGTTGGCAGGTGCCTTAGGATCGAAGTTCGGACAGGCGGACAGTTAGAGCATTGCTTTGCCGATCCGACAGCTTCTGCAGGTTGTCTTGTTCCAGATGTATTGGTGTTACCTTTCTTCTGGAGTAAACTAGGTAGGCCGAGAGAGGGATCATGCTGCAAGGGCAACACATAGTCTCTATATTTCAGCCCAGGTATTGTGCTATGGAGAGGTATAACTCCATCCCTGGTCTTCACCGCCATGGATTGTCGTTATTATGCCTTTTTGAAGCACAATGTAACAAATTATCGTCTGTAATGAACAACCACTGACTATTCAGTCGACACACATAACGGATATTTTACATTGCAACTCTGATATGAGGTATGCTCTCATCCCTATGTTGCCACGGGAAAGATGGTCCATAACTCACATCCACGTGTTGCCACGGGACAGATGGTCCATCACTCACATCCATGAGTTGTCAAGGGAAAGATTGTCCATAACTCACATCCATGTGTTGCCACGGGAAAGATGGTCCATAACTCACATCCATGTGTTGCCACGGGACAGATGGTCCATCACTCACATCCATGAGTTGTCAAGGGAAAGATTGTCCATAACTCACATCCATGTGTTGCCACGGGAAAGATGGTCCATCACTCACATCCATAAGTTGCCACGGGAGAGATGGTCCATCACTCACATCCATAAGTTGCCACGGGAAAGATGGTCCATCACTCACTTCCATGTTGCCACGAGAAAGATGGTCCATCACTCACATCCATGTGTTGCCACGGGAAAGATGGTCCATCACTCACATCCATAAGTTGCCACGGGAAAGATGGTCCATCACTCACATCCATATGTTGCCATGGGAAAAATGGTAAATCACTCACATCCATGTGTTGCCACGGGAAAGATGGTCCATAACTCACATCCATAAGTTGCTATTGGAAAGATGTCCATCACTCACATCCATGTGTTGCCATGGGAAAGATGGTCCATCACTCACATCCATAAGTTGCCAAGGGAAAGATGTTCCATCACTCACATCCATAAGTTGCCATTGGAAAGATGGTCCATCACTCACATCCATGTGTTGCCATGGGAAAGATGGTCCATCACTCACATCGATGTGTAGCCATGGGAAAGATGGTCCATCACTCACATCCATGTGTTGCCATGGGAAAGATGGTCCATCACTCACATCGATGTGTAGCCATGGGAAAGATGGTCCATCACTCATATCCATGTGTTGCCATGGGAAAGATGGTCCATCACTCACATCGATGTGTAGCCATGGGAAAGATGGTCCATCACTCACATCCATATGTTGCCACGGGAAAGATGGTCCATAACTCATATCCATGTGTTGCCACTGGAAAGATGGTCCATCACTCACTTCCATGTTGCCACGGGAAAGATGGTCCATCACTCACATCCATGTGTTGCCACGGGAAAGATGGTCCATCACTCACATCCATAAGTTGCCACGGGAAAGATGGTCCATCACTCACATCCATAAGTTGCCACGGGAAAGATGGTCCATCACTCACTTCCATGTTGCCACGGGAAAGATGGTCCATCACTCACATCCATGTGTTGCCACGGGAAAGATGGTCCATCACTCACATCCATAAGTTGCCACGGGAAAGATGGTCCATCACTCACATCCATATGTTGCCATGGGAAAAATGGTAAATCACTCACATCCATGTGTTGCCACGGGAAAGATGGTCCATAACTCACATCCATAAGTTGCTATTGGAAAGATGTCCATCACTCACATCCATGTGTTGCCATGGGAAAGATGGTCCATCACTCACATCCATAAGTTGCCAAGGGAAAGATGTTCCATCACTCACATCCATAAGTTGCCATTGGAAAGAAGGTCCATCACTCACATCCATGTGTTGCCATGGGAAAGATGGTCCATCACTCACATCCATGTGTTGCCATGGGAAAGATGGTCCATCACTCACATCCATAAGTTGCCAAGGGAAAGATGTTCCATTACTCACATCCATAAGTTGCCATTGGAAAGATGGTCCATCACTCACATCCGTGTGTTGCCATGGTAAAGATGGTCCATCACTCACATCCATGTGTTGCAATGGGAAAGATGGTCCATCACTCACACCCATAAGTTGCCACGGGAAAGATGGTCCATCAATCACATCCATAAGTTGCCATTGAAAAGATGGTCCATCACTCACATCCATGTGTTGCCATGGGAAAGATGGTCCATCACTCACATCCATGTGTTGCCATGGAAAGATGTTCCATCACTCACATCCATAAGTTGCCATTGGAAAGATGGTCCATCACTCACATCCATGTGTTGCCATGGGAAAGATGGTCCATCACTCACATCCATGTGTTGCAATGGGAAAGATGGTCCATCACTCACATCCATAAGTTGCCACGGGAAAGATGGTCCATCAATCACATCCATTTGTTGCCTTGGGAAAGATGGTCCATCAATCACATCCATTTGTTGCCTTGGGAAAGATGGTCCATCACTCACATCATAAGTTGCCATGGGAAAGATGGTCCATCACTCACATCCATGTGTTGCTACGGGAAAGATGGAACATGACACACATCCATATGTTGATGTGGGATAGATGGTCCATCACTCACATCCACGTGTTTCCATGGGAAAGATGGTCCATCACTCACATTCATAAGTTGCCACGGGAAAGATGGTCCATCAATTACATCCATTTGTTGCCATGGGAAAGATGGTCCATCCTTCGCATCCATGTGTTGCCACGGGAAAGATGGTCCACAACTCACATCCATGTGTTGCCACGGGAAAGATGTCCATCACTCACATCCATGTGTTGCCACGGGAAAGATGGTCCATCACTCACATCCATACGTTGCCACGGGAAAGATGGTCCATCACTCACATCCATGTGTTGCCATGGGAAAGATGGTCCATCACTCACATCCATATGTTGCCATGGGAAAGATGTTCCATCACTCACATCGATACGTTGCCACGGGAAAGATGGTCCATAACTCACATCCATGTGTTGCCATGGGAAAGATGATCCATCACTAACACCATAAGTTGCCATGGGAAAAATGGTCCATCACTCACATCCATGTGTTGCCAGGGGAAAGATGGTCTGTAACAGAAGTTGGGTATTAGTGTTAGGTGGGAAAAGGCTACAGCACGATTGAGCATCGAGATGGAATGGGAGGTGAGATGCTCAAGTCGTGACGTAGTTTGTTGTTAAGAATCAGTTTTACATCTGAACCTAGCCCGAGGAGGCAGGTTGTCAACACGTCTGTATTCTACCATGACTTTGTATCGACCATAACGTTTAATAAAGCTGATTTATAATTACTAGAAGACTCGTTGGTCATCGTTCCATTCTGCACTGTTATATATGAGCGTAAATGGCGCCGCAGACCAGCATCTCGATCTTTGCCGCGGACACAATACGAAGTACGTAAACCGGCTTGTCATGGCGGATTGCTGTGAGATTGGTGAGCAAAAGAATGGATCAATCAACAAGTTTCTATAGGTCCTTCAAACCAAAAGTCTAAGGCCGGACCATGTTATTTTTAAGAAGTCCAAATTTCAAGGTCAAGATTGTGAGATGGAACCAAATATAGTTGACAGTGAAGGGAAGATGTCTGTTCCACATTTTTGCCATGACGTTCCACACGCAAGTTAAGATTGTACAGGCTCAAGAACCAAGAACAAGAAACTTCCAAACAAATATAAGCAAATAGAGACGTTGATATCAGAGAGCAGTTGTCTACTTCTCGTCAGGAATGAACTAAAGGTCGCAGAGTCCTGACCTTGAAGTTTTTAACGAACAACTAAAATGGATTAACTAGAATGGAGGATCAGCTTCTTGTTGTATGATAAGCGCCACAATAATTCTGGACGATCAGTGAACGTTACCAAATTTTATCCTTGCTCGTTTCCAGAAGGTTGACGCCACTTTGATTTAGACCGAAGCTCCTTGTGAAGTTCGGCTGAAGTACTGTTTTTTTATCACCGTCGTCCAGTGATGGGTTTGATCGCTATGGCCCAGTAACTACCCAAGTCATTGTTACACAGTCCACTTCGTAAAATTTTGCTGGCCGGGTCATTACAGTCGAGCAGTTGTCAGGTCATCTCCGGACTCTGTTGTGTGAGAGAGCCGCTTTATCAAATCAGTCAGCCGCTGCTCTACACTGTCGGTGGTTTTGAGAAGCTGACTATCATTCATTGCTGATTTCAAGGGGCTGGCCAGTGCTGTCCTCTGATACGTCCAATCGTTCATTGCCTTGTTTCAAGAGCCCGTCCCTGGGTGGCTGATACGTACAATCGTTCCTTGCCTTGTTTCAAGAGCCCGTCCCTGGGTGGCTGATACATACAATCGTTCCTTGCCGTGTTTCAAGAGCCCGTCCCTGGGTGGCTGATACGTGCAATCGTTCTTCACGGTTCTATCGAGCCCAGGCGAGAATTTTTGGATCCTTACGGAGCACTGAAGTTAAGCACTCGTGTACCAGATACCGTATTTCTCAGTCTCGGCATACAAGGGAATAGACGTTTATTTCAACAAGAAAAAGGGGTAATATAAATTATTATTCTATTAGGTAGAAAATTATTGAGTTTTAGGAGGAAGATAACGTCTTTTGGTTAATTTAAGACTGGTTGTTAATAAGAATTGATTGTTTGTTTGCTTGTATAAGTATAAATATTTCAGCATGACAGAACAAGATTCATTAACACAGGTGTTGACGGAAGTGGGAACAGTGATAGACAGACTTAATACGGTCATGAAACAACAAGGAATGGCAACTGAAATTATTAAGTTTAGCGGACAAGCAAGAGAGTTTAAGAAGTGGATTACTTCCATAGAGAAATATGCATATTTGGTATCTGCATCAGATGAAGAGAAAATGAGACTTGCTTATCAGGCAGCAACAGAACCGGTTTCACAGCATATTAGAAGAAAATTAGAGGCTAGAGTGGATGAGACATGGGAGCAGTTCAAAGACGATCTGGCACACAAATACACGGAAATAACGGATCCACAACATGCGTTTTCGGTATTGAGACAGTCTAAACAAAATAATGGAGAGACGGTACAATTGTTCAGCGATAGGTTGATTAACCTGGCCGAAGAGGCATTCTTGGGACAGAATGTACAAGGAGAAGAGGTGGAGAGGATGTTAGTTGGGATTTTTGTGGATGGCATAAAATCCGATGGACTGAAGTTTAAGTTGATGAGAGAAAACCCCGAGAGGTTGTCACAAGCTGTAGATATTGCAGTACAAGAAGAAAATTTGAGACGTAGATTTAGATTGAGAACAGGACGAGAAATAGGAACTAGTCGAGAAGATAGAATTGAGGAGCCTATGGAGATAGGACAGACGAGGTTCGGATGGAATAGGAGAGGAGGTGTACAGACGTTACAAGGTAGTAATATAAATGCGTATGATGAAAGAAGACAAATGAGATATTCTACCAGTGAGACAGTGGGAAAAACAAATAACACAAATGTAGTCTGTTGGTTTTGTGGTCAACGCGGACACGTTTCTCGTTTTTGTGATAACAGGCATGTCCAGTCGAATACACAGAGTAGAAATGGCAATAGCAGGTTAAATAGGAATGCAGAAGATAGACACAGAAATTTTACAGGTACAAGAACGCAGGGAAACGGGCGCCCTACCTATTAAATAGGACCTGTGATAGGAGGGAAAATAATAAGGTCCCAATGTTTAAAGAATATGTTAATAACAGGCATAGTAGAACGAACAGAGAATACTTTCAACTAGATGAGGTCAAACAGGTTACAGAAAATAAAACAGATTATAGCTCATGTATAATAGAAATAGGAAAGTATAGAATTCGTACATTAATTGATTCGGGAGCTCAGGTTAGTGTGGTAAAAGAAAGTTTTCTATACAAAATAGTGAGAAATTGTAGAATATTTATGAGTCATAATAATCTTTACTCTGTTACAGGACAGAATTTACAAGTAATTGGACAAACAATGATAAATTTTAAGTTAGGAGGGGTCAACGTAAAACATCTTTTTCATGTAGTGAAAGATTTAAATAGAAACATGCTGATAGGAAGAGATTTTTTAATAAAAAATGGAGTAAGACTTTTCTTTGATTTACATAAATTAAAATTCAAAGACGTCTATGTAGATATGGAAGAAGACATGCATATATCAGCACTAGTTAGAGTTAAAATGTCCACGACGTTAAAACCACAGTCAGTTAATTTGATACAAGCAAAGGTGAAGAGAAACCCATATTATGTGGCAGGAAACACAGTCAGAATCACTGAGTTGCAAGAGGAAGTAATTGATGAGCCTGGTTTGGAAGTTCCGGATGGAATAATAGAGTTAGATAAACACTTAACTTTTCCAGTGATGGTTATTAATAACACAGGTAGAGAAATTAAATTATACAGAGGATGTGTAGTAGCTAAACTAGAACATAATGTTAGTGATATATTGGCAACAGATAGAGTAGAAATGCCGGGAGCAAACTATTCACAAACTTCTAGTGAAAGAATTAACAACAGACGCGGACGCGGAAGTAGAGAGAACGCACAAATGGATGAATTGATCCATCAATTTAGAAGAAATACAGCCCAAATACATTCACTAGATAAAAAGACAAGGGAACAAGAATTGTTGGCACAGTTAAAGGCTCCACCAGAAAATAAGAAAGTGTTAGAACAACTTATAAAAGAAAATCAAGATGTATTTGCAATTAATGATTTAGAATTGGGAAGGACAAAAACAGTTACAATGGAAATAGATACGGGAGACCATCCACCAATTAGTTTAAAACCATATAGAACTCCCTTAAGAAATAGAGAAATTGTCGAAAAAGCAATAGAAGATATGTTGAAAGCAGGAATAATAACAAGATCAAAGTCAGAGTGGTCATCTCCGATTGTAATTGTGGCCAAACCTGATGGTTCAAGTCGGTTCTGTTGTGACTATCGGGCGTTGAACAAAATCACTAAGAATGTAGCGTACCCACTGCCGGTGATTGATGATATTTTGGGGTTGCTTAATGGCTCTACATTTTTCACGACACTGGACGCAAGATCAGGATTCTGGTGTATCCCGATGTCGAAGGACGCTCAAAAGAAGAGTGCTTTCTGCACTCATATGGGTTCTTACGAGTTTTTACGAATGCCATTCGGGGTTCGAACGGCTCCATCTCACTACATGCTGTTAATAAATGAAGTACTAGAGGGTATGCAAAAGTTTGCCCTGGCCTACATAGACGATATTCTAATCTATACGGCAAGCGGTATAGAAGATCACTTAAAACATGTAAGGTTAGTATTCGACAGATTAAGAGTAAGTGATGTTAAATTGAAGCTTAGTAAATGCCAATTTTTAAAGACAGAAACAAAATATTTGGGCTATATTATAAATAGAGACGGAATTAATCCAGACCAAGACAATATAAAGGTTATTAAAGAATTATCTCCTCCAACTAACGTGAAAGAAGTACGTGCTTTTATAGGAACTTGTGGGTACTATAGGCGCTTTATCCCGGGGTTTTCAAAGATAGCAGAACCTATCACTAATTTAACGGGTAAATACGCTAGATTTAAGTGGGATGATGAGTGTCAAAAAGCGTTCGAGTTTTAAAAAAAAAAACAGCTTAACACTGGTACCACTATTGACGCATCCAGATTTGAATAAACAGTTAATACTATATACAGATGCTTCGGATAATGCGATAGGAGCGTGTTTGGTTCAACCATATGAAGGAAAAGAGTCTGGAATACCAGGGGTTAAAAATGAAAGGCCAATTTATTTCTTGTCTCATAAGCTTAGCAGGTCGCAACGGAAATGGTCGACTATTGAGAAAGAAGCATATGCTATACACTACGCTCTACAGAAACTAAATTACTACTTACATAATGCAAATTTTGTTATTAGAACTGACCATATGCCTTTAAAATCTCTGTTAGAAGCTCCAGTGCAGAACAGGAAGATACAGACGTGGGCATTGAATATACAGGGATACAATACGAAAATTGAATACATTCCAGGTAGGATTAACACATGTGCTGATTTATTGTCTAGGATCCCGTATCCACAGTCATCAGGAGACACAGAAGCTGAAGGTGAACCAGAGATCGACGACCGAAACTGGCAAGTAAATATATTAGATTCTGCCATAATAAATAGAGAAGAGTTTGAGAGTTTACCATCGGATCAAGAGGCTGAACCTGGAGCAGAAGACCCACATTTAGCTCAGTTTAATATGAAAGAAGAACAAGAATTAGATCCAAAAGTCTTACAAATAAAACAGAAATTAAAAGAAACAGAGGAGAATAAATATAAGAAGAATTATTTAGTTTTACAAGAAGACGAGCAGTTATATTATATAAGTGAAAAGAATGAACAGCTAAGGAAATATATTCCCACACATTTGGAAAATGAAGTTTTGAAAGCATATCATGATGAGAATGGTCATCTCGGTCGGGATAAATTGGTGAAAGCACTTACGAGTAAATATTATTGGCCGAACTTATTTAGATCTGCTTGCAAATATGTGGATACGTGTGAAAGATGCAGGTTAAGGAATATGAAAACAATTAAGTGTCCATTACAAGATACAGATGTTCCTCAGTTTCCTATGCAAAAAATTAGTTTAGATATATCGGGTCCTCACCCTAGAACATTGTCTGGAAACGTATACTTAATTCATATAGTAGACGTCTACAGCCTTTGGCCGGAAGTTTATGCAATCCCAGATAAGAGCGCAGATACTGTCATTAATATTTGTTTACAGGAGTTCGTACCAAGATTTAGTTGTCCACAGATTATACTCACGGATAATGGTAGAGAATTTGTGAATAAGAAATTCGAAAAGTTATTAAAAGATTTGAATATAAAACATGTAAAGACCTCATACTACAGACCTTCTTCAAATGCTAAGAACGAACGACAACATAGAACATTATACGATATTATAGCAAAGATTGTGGATGAACATGAAAAAGATTGGGATCTATTCTTAGGACCAGCGCTTAGCGCTATACGCACAAATCAAAATGAGAGCACAGGGTTTTCACCATTCTATTTAATACACGGGAGAGAACCAGTACTACCTATAGATAATCTGTTAAAACCAAGACGGAAATATATGGGAGAAGACTTTCAAGAGTTCATCATACAAGAAATGCATAGAGCACACGTAAGATTAAAGAATAATATAATTAAAGCGAGAGAAAGACAGAAAAAGTACAAAAACGTGAATACAAAATTACAGGAGTTTAAAGTGGGTGATAGAGTTTATTACAAGAAGCATAGAAGGAACTCTAAGTTTGATGCTCGTTGGGTTCCAGGTTATTACGTTTTGGAAAAGCTAGGAAATGTATCGTATAGTATCAAGAACCAGGTCACGGGACATGTGGCAAGGGCACACGTGGAACACTTAAGAAGAGATGAGGATGAGAGGGAAAATAATAATTATAATAATAATTATTATTCAGACACTGGATATTTAGATGAACAAGTCGTCAGAAGAGCTACAATAACCCCAGGTTTTAGAAGAGATCCAGCACAAAATCAGTTAATAACAACTCCAGTTTACGATGATACTCAAGAACAGACAATACCGAAAACGATAGAAGAAGAAAAAATGAATGAGAGTCATTATGATAGTCTAGAATCTATGGAAGAAGAAATAGCTGCTCCATTTAAGAATACTAGACAAGCAACGAAAAGAAGAATGGATAAACAAAGAAAAAGAGAAGTAAAAAGACAGAGAAGAATTAGAGACTATTCAACAAGCGGTGAAGATATGCCTCTACTGGAAAGGTCCTTAAGAAATAATGATAGACAAATTAGATGGGATATTGAACGGAAGAGATTAGCGGCTGCTAGCGAGAGACATACAGGTGAAGAAGAGGAAATGGATGCGAAGTCAGAATCAAATAGTAGTATGGAAGAAACTAATAAGTTATACGAAGAAGAAGATATTGATGTGGAAATAGCACTTATTCAAAGAAACTTGGAGTTATTGAAGAGGTGGAAAAGTAAGAAGTAAATGATTAGAAAATACTGCAGATGGCAAGAGATAAGTTTCATGATGCGAAAAAGAAAGAAATACTTGGTGAAGTATATGAAACGGTGGAAATGGAAAAGGCTTCTATGGATACTTTTCATAAATGGTCTTGAGGAGTAGTTAAGCATTGAGATAACTAATATAGAGGTAGGTTCGAGTGAGGCATATATTTTTTCCTCTCTGTGATGGAATGGCTGGTTGATTTTGTGTTTCAACTTCTTGAGTTTTCGTAGTTAGTTAAGTAGTTAATGGTACAGCAGGTAGATGTACTCTATAGTAAATAGACAAGACAAGTTTGATTGGTGCTAGAAATACCGTGGGTAACGGTAATGATTAAGAAGTTGTAGTGATGTTTGGTACAAATCCAAGGGAAACAGTTGGTGTGCTGAGACACAGGTTGATTAGTGGATAAATGACGGCTGGTACATTGAGATGACATTGGGATAATCGCCACATTAGTAACAGATGAGTTAACCTATAGTTACAGTGCTTGCTTAAGATGATATTCCAGACATGGTGATGTGTTAGGAGTTAGGCTGGAAAAAGATAGAATATTGTGAGGGGAGAGAATCAATGATTGCTGATTAGTGATTTTTTTGTGTAGAGAGAACAGATATTGTTCTAAGTTAAGAAATTGGTCTGTAGTTAACAGATATACATACTTGGCAGTGAAGTGTTTTGTTTTCTCGGTTATAAAAATGGTGGAATGACTTGTATGAATAGATATGTGTTACAGTGGTTCGTATAGGAGGCCAATGTTGATGGGCCACTGTACGTAGTTAATTTTAAGAGAATTATGTTTTTTTGAAAACCTTCTCTTTAGCGAGAAGACACTTGTTTAATTGAGTCTGAGTTGTTAATGCCTCATATATAATATGTTTTGTTTGCTTGATTTGCTCCTGTGATATGATTGTTATTATTTGATTTTATAATAGGGTTATTGTGTTCCTAGACTTTTGCGTACAAACTATTGGTCCGTAAAAGAGACCAGTAGTGTTAGGTAATATTAGAAAATTTTATTTTGATTTGATAAGATGCATGTTGTATTATTTTAAAGTCTGTTTTCTTTGAATGAGTTGGGGGATATCTTGTTTTGATTTTATTTCGCTTAATTTAATTAAGTTGTTTTGTGTATTAGGTTACCTGGTTATAAATTTAATTAAATTAATTAATTTTCAAGTAGTTATGGTGTTGGCTGGAATAAAGAAAAAATATGAGGGCTAATAGAGAGACACATACTGAGGGCTAATAGAGAGACATATAGATTATATAGATAGTCGGCATGAAGAGGTTCTTATGGATATGAAGTATTAGAAAATAAAATAGGAGCTGCATTAAAGTCAGCATTATATGAAGAAAAAGGAGGGGGAGACTGTGAATGGCAGCATATAAGCGGGAGTGTTTATATAAGTATTATGGGATGTGAGGGGGCAAGATATAAGAGCTGTGAAATATCAGCGTTAATTAAATTAAAAATGTTCATGGAATATGAACATTGGCTCGTGGTAAAAGGGGAGGTAACGGAAATATAGTCAATATTGTGGATGGCAATATACATGTTGAGAAAACTTATATCAAATTGATTTATAGAGAACAGGGATCTATTTCATAAGATGTATTTAAAAAAATTATTGTACAAACTTTTTTTATTGACAAGGAAGGTAAATGTGATTGTATGGACTATGCATTACTTTATGTGATCATGTTGACTATTCATCCTTTATGCTTTTCACTGGGTGCGCACCCCTTCTTTACTTTTTCTAACTACGTTATTTCTGTTTGTCCAGTGTTGTGAAAGAGTGAGGAATTTCGTAATGTCAAGTGTACAATAATGATTATACGAGCTATTCTTATGATATGTATATTTTATACAGGAACTGTGAGGAGCCAGGAACGAGCCAGAAATATATAGTGAATTACTATATGGCAGGGGAAAGAGTTAAAGAATAGAATATTTACTTAAATTGGAGTTGGTTTGGGGAAGATTAGAGGAACTGTGGGAGGTAAGGAAAGAGAGGGAATAGAGTAAGGGGATTGGGAGTAAAGACTTTTCCTTTACAAGAAAAATTCTTTAGAAAACATAGAGAGGTGTAACAGAAGTTGGGTATTAGTGTTAGGTGGGAAAAGGCTACAGCACGATTGAGCATCGAGATGGAATGGGAGGAGAGATGCTCAAGTCGTGACGTAGTTTGTTGTCAAGAATCAGTTTTACATCTGAACATAGCCCGAGGAGGCAGGTTGTCAACACGTCTGTATTCTACCATGACTTTGTATCGACCATAACGTTTAATAAAGCTGATTTATAATTACTAGAAGACTCGTTGGTCATCGTTCCATTCTGCACTGTTATAGATCCATCACTCACATCCATAAGTTGCCATTGGAAAGATGTCCATCACTCACATCCATGTGTTGCCATGGGAAAGATGGTCCATCACTAAAACCATAAGTTGCCATGGGAAAAATGGTAAATCACTCACATCCATGTGTTGCCACGGGAAAGATGGTCCATCACTCACATCCATAAGTTGCTATTGGAAAGATGTCCATCACTAACAACCATGTGTTGCCATGGGAAAGATGGTCCATCACTCACATCCATAAGTTGCCAAGGGAAAGATGTTCCATCACTCACATCCATAAGTTGCCATTGGAAAGATGGTCCATCACTCACATCCATGTATTGCCATGGGAAAGATGGTCCATCACTCACATCCATGTGTAGCCATGGGAAAGATGGTCCATCACTCACATCCATAAGTTGCCAAAGGAAAGATGTTCCATCACTCACATCCATAAGTTGTCATTGGAAAGATGGTCCATCACTCACATCCATGTGTTGCCATGGGAAAGATGGTCCATCACTCACATCCATGTGTTGCCATGGGAAAGATGGTCCATCACTCACATCCATAAGTTGCCAAGGGAAAGATTTTCCATCACTCACATCCATAAGTTGCCATTGGAAAGAAGGTCCATCACTCACATCCATGTGTTGCCATGGGAAAGATAGTCCATCACTCACATCCATGTGTTGCCACGGGAAAGATGGTCCATCAATCACATCCATAAGTTGCCATTGGAAAGATGGTCCATCACTCACATCCATGTGTTGCCATGGGAAAGATGGTCCATCACTCACATCCATGTGTTGCCATGGGAAAGATGGTCCATCACTCACATCCATAAGTTGCCAAGGGAAAGATGTTCCATCACTCACATCCATAAGTTGCCATTGGAAAGATGGTCCATCACTCACATCCATGTGTTGCCATGGGAAAGATGGTCCATCACTCACATCCATGTGTTGCAATGGGAAAGATGGTCCATCACTCACATCCATAAGTTGCCACGGGAAAGATGGTCCATCAATCACATCCATTTGTTGCCTTGGGAAAGATGGTCCATCACTCACATCATAAGTTGCCATGGGAAAGATGGTCCATCACTCACATCCATGTGTTGCTACGGGAAAGATGGAACATGACACACATCCATATGTTGATGTGGGATAGATGGTCCATCACTCACATCCACGTGTTTCCATGGGAAAGATGGTCCATCACTCACATCCATAAGTTGCCACGGGAAAGATGGTCCATCAATCACATCCATTTGTTGCCATGGGAAAGATGGTCCATCCCTCGCATCCATGTGTTGTCACGGGAAAGATGGTCCATCACTCACATCCATGTGTTGCCACGGGAAAGATGTCCAGCACTCACATCCATGTGTTGCCACGGGAAAGATGGTCCATCACTCACATCCATACGTTGCCACGGGAAAGATGGTCCATCACTCACATCCATGTGTTGCCATGGGAAAGATGGTCCATCACTCACATCCATATGTTGCCATGGGAAAGATGTTCCATCACTCACATCGATACGTTGCCACGGGAAAGATGGTCCATCACTCACATCCATGTGTTGCCATGGGAAAGATGGTCCATCTCTAACACCATAAGTTGCCATGGGAAAAATGGTCCATCACTCACATCCATGTGTTGCCAGGGGAAAGATGGTCCATCACTCACATCCATAAGTTGCCATTGGAAAGATGTCCATCACTCACATCCATGTGTTGCCATGGGAAAGATGGTCCATCACTAACACCATAAGTTGCCATGGGAAAAATGGTCCATCACTCACATCCATGTGTTGCCAGGGGAAAGATGGTCCATCACTCACATCCATAATTTGCCATTGGAAAGATGTCCATCACTCACATCCATGTGTTGCCATGGGAAAGATAGTCCATCACTAACATCCATAAGTTGCCAAGGGAAAGATGTTTCATCACTCACATCCATATGTTGCCATTTGAAAGATGGTCCATCACTCACATCCATGTGTTCCCATGGGAAAGATGGTTCATCACTCACATCCATGTGTTGCCATGGGAAAGATGTCCATCACTCACAACCATGTGTTGCCATGGGAAAGATGGTCCATCACTCACATCCATAAGTTGCCAAGGGAAAGATGTTCCATCACTCACATCCATAAGTTGCCATTGGAAAGATGGTCCATCACTCACATCCATGTATTGCCATGGGAAAGATGGTCCATCACTCACGTCCATGTGTAGCCATGGGAAAGATGGTCCATCACTCACATCCATAAGTTGCCAAAGGAAAGATGTTCCATCACTCACATCCATAAGTTGCCATTGGAAAGATGGTCCATCACTCACATCCATGTGTTGCCATGGGAAAGATGGTCCATCACTCACATCCATGTGTTGCCATGGGAAAGATGGTCCATCACTCACATCCATAAGTTGCCAAGGGAAAGATGTTCCATCACTCACATCCATAAGTTACCATTGGAAAGATGGTCCATCACTCACATCCATGTGTTGCCATGGGAAAGATGGTCCATCACTCACATCCATAAGTTGCCACGGGAAAGATGGTCCATCAATCACATCCATAAGTTGCCATTGGAAAGATGGTCCATCACTCACATCCATGTGTTGCCATGGGAAAGATGGTCCATCACTCACATCCATGTGTTGCCATGGGAAAGATGGTCCATCACTCACATCCATAAGTTGCCAAGGGAAAGATGTTCCATCACTCACATCCATAAGTTGCCATTGGAAAGATGGTCCATCACTCACATCCATGTGTTGCCATGGGAAAGATGGTCCATCACTCACATCCATGTGTTGCAATGGGAAAGATGGTCCATCACTCACATCCATAAGTTGCCACGGGAAAAATGGTCCATCAATCACATCCATGTGTTGCCTTGGGAAAGATGGTCCATCACTCACATCATAAGTTGCCATGGGAAAGATGGTCCATCACTGACATCCATGTGTTGCTACGGGAAAGATGGAACATGACACACATCCATATGTTGATGTGGGATAGATGGTCCATCACTCACATCCACGTGTTTCCATGGGAAAGATGGTCCATCACTCACTTCCATAAGTTGCCACGGGAAAGATGGTCCATCAATCACATCCATTTGTTGCCATGGGAAAGATGGTCCATCCCTCGCATCCATGTGTTGTCACGGGAAAGATGGTCCATCACTCACATCCATGTGTTGCCACGGGAAAGATGTCCATAACTCACATCCATGTGTTGCCACGGGAAAGATGGTCCATCACTCACATCCATACGTTGCCACGGGAAAGATGGTCCATCACTCACATCCATGTGTTGCCATGGGAAAGATGGTCCATCACTCACATCCATATGTTGCCATGGGAAAGATGTTCCATCACTCACATCGATACGTTGCCACGGGAAAGATGGTCCATCACTCACATCCATGTGTTGCCATGGGAAAGATGGTCCATCTCTAACACCATAAGTTGCCATGGGAAAAATGGTCCATCACTCACATCCATGTGTTGCCAGGGGAAAGATGTTCCATCACTCACATCCATAAGTTGCCATTGGAAAGATGTCCATCACTCACATCCATGTGTTGCCATGGGAAAGATGGTCCATCACTAACACCATAAGTTGCCATGGGAAAAATGGTCCATCACTCACATCCATGTGTTGCCAGGGGAAAGATGGTCCATCAATCACATCCATTTGTTGCCTTGGGAAAGATGGTCCTTCACTCACATCATAAGTTGCCATGGGAAAGATGGTCCATCACTCACATCCATGTGTTGCTACGGGAAAGATGGTACATGATACACATCCATATGTTGATGTGGGATAGATGGTCCATCACTCACATCCACGTGTTTCCATGGGAAAGATGGTCCATCACTCACATCCATAAGTTGCCACGGGAAAGATGGTCCATCAATCACATCCATTTGTTGCCATGGGAAAGATGGTCCATCCCTCACATCCATGTGTTGCCACGGGAAAGATAGTCCATCACTCACATCCATAAGTTGCCACGGGAAAGATGGTCCATCACTTACATCCATAAGTTTCCACGGAAAAGATGGTCCATCACTCACATCCATGTGTTGCCATGGGAAAGATGGTCCATCACTCACATCCATATGTTGCCATGGGAAAGATGTTCCATCACTAACACCATAAGTTGCCATGGGAAAAATGGTCCATCACTCACATCCATGTGTTGCCAGGGGAAAGATGGTCCATCACTCACATCCATAATTTGCCATTGGCAAGATGTCCATCACTCACATCCATGTGTTGCCATGGGAAAGATAGTCCATCACTCACATCCATAAGTTGCCAAGGGAAAGATGTTCCATCACTCACATCCATATGTTGCCATTTGAAAGATGGTCCATCACTCACATCTATGTGTTCCCATGGGAAAGATGGTTCATCACTCACATCCATGTGTTATCATGGGAAAGATGGTCCATCACTCACATCCATGTGTTGCAATGGGAAAGATGGTCCATCACTTACATCCATAAGTTGCCACGGGAAAGATGGTCCATCTATCACATCCATTTGTTGCCTTGGGAAAGATGGTCCATCACTCACATCATAAGTTGCCATGGGAAAGATGGTCCATCAATCACATCCATGTGTTGCTACGGGAAAGATGGTACATGACACACATCCATATGTTGATGTGGGATAGATAGTCCATCACTCACATCAACGTGTTTCCATGGGAAAGATGGTCCATCACTCACATCCATAAGTTGCCATGGGAAAGATGTTCCATCAATCACATCCATTTGTTGCCATGGGAAAGATGGCCCATCCCTCACATCCATGTGTTGCAACGGGAAATATGGTCCATTACTCACATCCATAAGTTGCCACGGGAAAGATGGTCCATCACTCACATCCATAAGTTGCCATGGGAAAGATGTTCCATCACTCACATCCATGTGTTGCCATGGGAAAGATGGTCCATAGCTCACATTCATGTGTTGCCATGGGAAAGATGTTCCATAACTCACATTAACATGTTGCCACGGGAAAGACGGTCCATCACTCACATCCATGTGTTGCCACGGGAAAGATGGTCCATCACTAACATCCTTAAGTTGCCACGGGAAAGATGGTACATGACACACATCCATGTGTTGCCATGGGAAATATGGTCCATCACTCACATCCATAAGTTGCCACGGGAAAGATGGTCCATCACTCACATCCTTGTGTTGCCACGGGACAGATGATCCATAACTCACATCCATGTGTTGCCACGGGAAAGATTGTCCATAACTCACATCCATGTGTTGCCATGAGAAAGATGGTCCATCACTCACATCCATAAGTTGCCATGGGAAAGATGATCCATAACTCACATCCATATGTTGCCACGGGAATGATGGTCCATCACTCACTTCCATGTTGCCTCGGGAAAGATGGTCCATCACTCACATCCATGTGTTGCCACGGGAAAGATGTCCATCACTCACATCCATGTGTTGCCATGGGAAAGATTGTCCATCACTCACATCCATACGTTGCCACGGGAAAGATGGTCCATCACTCACATCCATGTGTTGCCATGGGAAAGATGGTCCATCACTAACACCATAAGTTGCCATGGGAAAAATGGTCCATCACTCACATCCATGTGTTGCCATGGGAAAGATGGTCCATCACTCACATCCATAAGTTGCCATTGGAAAGATGTCTATCACTCACATCCATGTGTTGCCATGGGAAAGATGGTCCATCACTAACACCATAAGTTGCCATGGGAAATATGGTCCATCACTCACATCCATGTGTTGCCAGGGGAAAGATGGTCCATCACTCACATCCATAATTTGCCATTGGAAAGATGTCCATCACTCACATCCATGTGTTGCCATGGGAAAGATGGTCCATCACTCACATCCATAAGTTGCCAAGGGAAAGATGTTCCATCACTCACATCTATAAGTTGCCATTGGAAAGATGGTCCATCACTCACATCCATGTGTTGCCATGGGAAAGATGGTCCATCACTCACATCCATGTGTTGCCACGGGAAAGATGGTCCATCACTCACTTCCATGTGTTGCAATGGGAAAGATGGTCCATCAATCACATCCATTTGTTGCCTTGGGAAAGATGGTCCATCACTCACATAATAAGTTGCCATGGGAAAGATGGTCCATCACTCACATCCATGTGTTGCTACGGGAAAGATGGTACATGACACACATCCATATGTTGATGTGGGATAGATGGTCCATCACTCACATCAACGTGTTTCCATGGGAAAGATGGTCTATCACTCACATCCATAAGTTGCCACGGGAAAGATGGTCCATCAATCACATCCATTTTTTGCCATGGGAAAGATGATCCATCCATCACATCCATGTGTTGCCACGGGAAAGATGGTCCATCACTCACATCCATAAGTTGCCTCGGGAAAGATGGTCCATCACTCACATCCATAAGTTGCCATTTGAAAGATGTTCCATCACTCACATCCATGTGTTGCCATGGGAAAGATTGTCCATAGCTCACATTCATGTGTTGCCATGGGAAAGATGTTCCATAACTCACATTAACATGTTGCCACGGGAAAGATGGTCCATCACTCATATCCATGTGTTGCCACGGGAAAGATGGTCCATCACTCACATCCTTAAGTTGCCACGGGAAAGATGGTACATGACACACATCCATGTGTTGCCATGGGAAATATGGTCCATCACTCACATCCATAAGTTGCCACGGAAAAGATGGTCCATCACTCACATCCATATGTTGCCATGGGAAAGATGTTCCATCATTAACATCCATACGTTGCCACGGGAAAGATGGTCCATCACTCACATCCATGTGTTGCCATGGGAAAGATGATCCATCACTAACACCATAAGTTGCCATGGGAAAATGGTCCATCACTCACATCCATGTGTTGCCACGGGAAAGATGGTCCATCACTCACATCCATAAGTTGCCATTGGAAAGATGTCCATCACTCACATCCATGTGTTGCCATGGGAAAGATGGTCCATCACTCACATCCATAAGTTGCCAAGGGAAAGATGTTATATCACTCACATCCATAAGTTGCCATTGGAAAGATGGTCCATCACTCACATCCATGTGTTCCCAGGGGAAAGATGGTCCATCACTCACATCCATAAGTTGCCATTGGAAAGATGTCCATCACTCACATCCATTTGTTGCCATGGGAAAGATGGTCCATCCCTCACATCCATGTGTTGCCACGGGAAAGATAGTCCATCACTCACATCCATAAGTTGCCACGGGAAAGATGGTCCATCACTTACATCCATAAGTTGCCACGGGAAAGATGGTCTATCACTCACATCCATGTGTTGCCATGGGAAAGATGGTCCATCACTCACATCCATATGTTGCCATGGGAAAGATGTTCCATCACTAACACCATAAGTTGCCATGGGAAAAATGGTCCATCACTCACATCCATGTGTTGCCAGGGGAAAGATGGTCCATCACTCACATCCATAATTTGCCATTGGAAAGATGTCCATCACTCACATCCATGTGTTGCCATGGGAAAGATAGTCCATCACTCACATCCATAAGTTGCCAAGGGAAAGATGTTCCATCACTCACATCCATATGTTGCCATTTGAAAGATGGTCCATCACTCACATCCATGTGTTCCCATGGGAAAGATGGTTCATCACTCACATCCATGTGTTGCCATGGGAAAGATGGTCCATCACTCACATCCATGTGTTGCAATGGGAAAGATGGTCCATCACTTACATCCATAAGTTGCCACGGGAAAGATGGTCCATCTATCACATCCATTTGTTGCCTTGGGAAAGATGGTCCATCACTCACGTCATAAGTTGCCATGGGAAAGATGGTCCATCAATCACATCCATGTGTTGCTACGGGAAAGATGGTACATGACACACATCCATATGTTGATGTGGGATAGATAGTCCATCACTCACATCAACGTGTTTCCATGGGAAAGATGGTCCATCACTCACATCCATAAGTTGTCATGGGAAAGATGTTCCATCAATCACATCTATTTGTTGCCATGGGAAAGATGGCCCATCCCTCACATCCATGTGTTGCAACGGGAAAGATGGTCCATTACTCACATCCATAAGTTGCCACGGGAAAGATGGTCCATCACTCACATCCATAAGTTGCCATGGGAAAGATGTTCCATCACTCACATCCATGTGTTGACATGGGAAAGATGGTCCATAGCTCACATTCATGTATTGCCATGGGAAAGATGTTCCATAACTCACATTAACATGTTGCCACGGGAAAGATGGTCCATCACTCACATCCATGTGTTGCCACGGGAAAGATGGTCCATCACTAACATCCTTAAGTTGCCACGGGAAAGATGGTACATGACACACATCCATGTGTTGCCATGGGAAATATGGTCCATCACTCACATCCATAAGTTGCCACGCGAAAGATGGTCCATCACTCACATCCATGTGTTGCCACGGGACAGATGATCCATAACTCACATCCATATGTTGCCACGGGAATGATGGTCCATCACTCACTTCCATGTTGCCTCGGGAAAGATGGTCCATCACTCACATCCATGTGTTGCCACGGGAAAGATGTCCATCACTCACATCCATGTGTTGCCATGGGAAAGATTGTCCATCACTCACATCCATACGTTGCCACGGGAAAGATGGTCCATCACTCACATCCATGTGTTGCCATGGGAAAGATGGTCCATCACTAACACCATAAGTTGCCATGGGAAAAATGGTCCATCACTCACATCCATGTGTTGCCATGGGAAAGATGGTCCATCACTAACACCATAAGTTGCCATGGGAAATATGGTCCATCACTCACATCCATGTGTTGCCAGGGGAAAGATGGTCCATCACTCACATCCATAATTTGCCATTGGAAAGATGTCCATCACTCACATCCATGTGTTGCCATGGGAAAGATGGTCCATCACTCACATCCATAAGTTGCCAAGGGAAAGATGTTCCATCACTCACATCTATAAGTTGCCATTGGAAAGATGGTCCATCACTCACATCCATGTGTTGCCATGGGAAAGATGGTCCATCACTCACATCCATGTGTTGCCACGGGAAAGATGGTCCATCACTCACTTCCATGTGTTGCAATGGGAAAGATGGTCCATCAATCACATCCATTTGTTGCCTTGGGAAAGATGGTCCATCACTCACATAATAAGTTGCCATGGGAAAGATGGTCCATCACTCACATCCATGTGTTGCTACGGGAAAGATGGTACATGACACACATCCATATGTTGATGTGGGATAGATGGTCCATCACTCACATCAACGTGTTTCCATGGGAAAGATGGTCTATCACTCACATCCATAAGTTGCCACGGGAAAGATGGTCCATCAATCACATCCATTTTTTGCCATGGGAAAGATGATCCATCCATCACATCCATGTGTTGCCACGGGAAAGATGGTCCATCACTCACATCCATAAGTTGCCACGGGAAAGATGGTCCATCACTCACATCCATAAGTTGCCATTTGAAAGATGTTCCATCACTCACATCCATGTGTTGCCATGGGAAAGATGGTCCATAGCTCACATTCATGTGTTGCCATGGGAAAGATGTTCCATAACTCACATTAACATGTTGCCACGGGAAAGATGGTCCATCACTCACATCCATGTGTTGCCACGGGAAAGATGGTCCATCACTCACATCCTTAAGTTGCCACGGGAAAGATGGTACATGACACACATCCATGTGGGAAAGATGGTCCATCACTCACATCCATGTGTTGCTACGGGAAAGATGGTACATGACACACATCCATATGTTGATGTGGGATAGATGGTCCATCACTCACATCAACGTGTTTCCATGGGAAAGATGGTCTATCACTCACATCCATAAGTTGCCACGGGAAAGATGGTCCATCAATCACATCCATTTGTTGCCATGGGAAAGATAGTCCATCCATCACATCCATGTGTTGCCACGGGAAAGATGGTCCATCACTCACATCCATAAGTTGCCACGGGAAACATGGTCCATCACTCACATCCATAAGTTGCCATGTGAAAGATGTTCCATCACTCACATCCATGTGTTGCCATGGGAACGATGGTCCATAGCTCACATTCATGTGTTGCCATGGGAAAGATGTTCCATAACTCACATTAACATGTTGCCACGGGAAAGATGGTCCATCACTCACATCCATGTGTTGCCACGGGAAAGATGGTCCATCACTCACATCCTTAAGTTGCCACGGGAAAGATGGTACATGACACACATCCATGTGTTGCCATGGGAAATATGGTCCATCACTCACATCCATAAGTTGCCACGGGAAAGATGGTCCATCACTCACATCCATATGTTGCCATGGGAAAGATGTTCCATCACTAACATCCATACGTTGCCACGGGAAAGATGGTCCATCACTCACATCCATGTGTTGCCATGGGAAAGATGGTCCATCTCTAACACCATAAGTTGCCATGGGAAAATGGTCCATCACTCACATCCATGTGTTGACACGGGAAAGATGGTCCATCACTCACATCCATAAGTTGCCATTGGAAAGATGTCCATCACTCACATCCATGTGTTGCCATGGGAAAGATGGTCCATCACTCACATCCATAAGTTGCCAAGGGAAAGATGTTATATCACTCACATCCATAAGTTGCCATTGGAAAGTTGGTCCATCACTCACATCCATGTGTTGCCAGGGGAAAGATGGTCCATCACTCACATCCATAAGTTGCCATTGGAAAGATGTCCATCACTCACATCCATGTTTTGACATGGGAAAGATGGTCCATCACTCACATCCATAAGTTGCCAAGGGAAAGATGTTCCATCACTCACATCCATAAGTTGCCATTGGAAAGATGGTCCATCACTCACATCCATGTGTTGCCACGGGAAAGATGGTCCATCACTCACATCCATGTGTTGCAATGGGAAAGATGGTCCATCACTTACATCCATAAGTTGCCACGTGAAAGATGGTCCATCAATCACATCCATTGGTTGCCTTGGGAAATATGGTCCATCACTCATATCATAAGTTGCCATGGAAAAGATGGTCCATCACTCACATCCATGTGTTGCTACGGGAAAGATGGTATATGACACACATCCATATGTTGATGTGGGATAGATGGTCCATCACTCACATCCACGTGTTTCCATGGGAAAGATGGTCCATCACTCACTTCCATGTGTTGCCACGGGAAAGATGGTCCATCACTCACATCCATAAGTTGCCACGGGAAAGATGGTCCATCACTCACATCCATAAGTTGCCATGGGAAAGATCTTCCATCACTCACATCCATGTGTTGCCATGGGAAAGATGGTCCATCACTCACATCCATAAGTTGTCATGGGAAAGATGGTCCATAACTCACATCCATGTGTTGCCACGGTAAAGATGGTCCATCACTCACTTCCATGTTGCCACGGGAAAGATGGTCCATCACTCACATCCATGTGTTGCCACGGGAAAGATGGTCCATCACTCACATCCATAAGTTGAAATGGGAAAGATGGTCCATCACTCACATCCATAAGTTGCCACGGGAAAGATGGTCCATCACTCACATCCATGTGTTGCCATGGGAAAAATGGTCCATCACTCACATCCATGTGTTGCCACGGGAAAGATGGTCCATCACTCACATCCATAAGTTGCTATTGGAAAGATGTCCATCACTCACATCCATGTGTTGCCATGGGAAAGATGGTCCATCACTCACATCCATAAGTTGCCAAGGGAAAGATGTTCCATCACTCACATCCATAAGTTGCCATTGGAAAGATGGTCCATCACTTACATCCATGTGTTGTTACGGGAAAGATGGTCCATCACTCACATCCTTAAGTTGCCACGGGAAAGATGGTACATGACACACATCCATGTGTTGCCACGGGAAAGATGGTCCACAACTCACATCCATGTGTTGCCATGGGAAAGATGGTCCATCACTCACATCCATAAGTTGCCACGGGAAAGATGGTCCATAACTCACATCCATGTGTTGCCATGGGAAAGATGGTCCATAACTCACATCCATATGTTGCCACGGGAAAGATGGTCCATCACTCACTTTCATGTTGCCAAGGGAAAGATGGTCCATCACTCACATCCATGTGTTGCAATGGGAAAGATGGTCCATCACTTACATCCATAAGTTGCCACGGGAAAGATGGTCCATCTATCACATCCATTTGTTGCCTTGGGAAAGATGGTCCATCACTCACATCATAAGTTGCCATGGGAAAGATGGTCCACAACTCACATCCATGTGTTGCCACGGGAAAGATGGTCCATCACTCACATCCATAAGTTGCCACGGGAAAGATGGTCCATCACTCACATCCATAAGTTGCCATGGGAAAGAAGGTCCATAACTCACATCCATATGTTGCCACGGGAAAGATGGTCCATCACTCACTTTCATGTTGCCAAGGGAAAGATGGTCCATCACTCACATCCATGTGTTGCAATGGGAAAGATGGTCCATCACTTACATCCATAAGTTGCCACGGGAAAGATGGTCCATCTATCACATCCATTTGTTGCCTTGGGAAAGATGGTCCATCACTCACATCATAAGTTGCCATGGGAAAGATGGTCCATCAATCACATCCATGTGTTGCTACGGGAAAGATGGTACATGACACACATCCATATGTTGATGTGGGATAGATAGTCCATCACTCACATCAACGTGTTTCCATGGGAAAGATGGTCCATCACTCACATCCATAAGTTGCCACGGGAAAGATGGTCCATCAATCACATCCATTTGTTGCAATGGGAAAGATGGTCCCTCCCTCTTATCCATGTGTTGCAACGGGAAAGATGGTCCATCACTCACATCCATAAGTTGCCACGGGAAAGATGGTCCATCACTCACATCCATAAGTTGCCATGGGATAGATGTTCCATCACTCACATCCATGTGTTGCCATGGGAAAGATGGTCCATCACTCACATCCATAAGTTGCCATGGGAAAGATGGTCCATAACTCACATCCATGTGTTGCCACGGTAAAGATGGTCCATCACTCACTTCCATGTTGCCACGGGAAAGATGGTCCATCACTCACATCCATGTGTTGCCACGGGAAAGATGGTCCATCACTCACATCCATAAGTTAAAATGGGAAAGATGGTCCATCACTCACATCCATAAGTTGCCACGGGAAAGATGGTCCATCACTCACATCCATGTTGCCACGGGAAAGATGGTCCATCACTCACATCCATGTGTTGCCACGGGAAAGATGGTCCATCACTCACATCCATAAGTTGAAATGGGAAAGATGGTCCATCACTCACATCCATAAGTTGCCACAGGAAAGATGGTCCATCACTCACATCCATGTGTTGCCATGGGAAAAATGGTCCATCACTCACATCCATGTGTTGCCACGGGAAAGATTTTCCATCACTCACATCCATAAGTTGCTATTGGAAAGATGTCCATCACTCACATCCATGTGTTGCCATAGGAAAGATTGTCCATCACTCACAACCATAAGTTGCCAAGGGAAAGATGTTCCATCACTCACATCCATAAGTTGCCATTGGAAAGATGGTCCATCACTTACATCCATGTGTTGCCATATGAAAGATGGTCCATCACTCACATCCATGTGTAGCCACGTGAAAGATGGTCCATCACTCACATCCATGTATTGCAATGGGAAAGATGGTCCATCACTCACATCCATAAGTTGCCACGGGAAAGATGGTCCTTTAATCACATCCATTTGTTGCCTTGGGAAAGATGGTCCATCACTCACATCATAAGTTGCCATGGGAAAGATGGTCCATCACTCACATCCATGTGTTGCTACGGGAAAGATGGAACATGACACACATCCATATGTTGATGTGGGATAGATGGTCCATCACTCACATCCACGTGTTTTCATGGGAAAGAAGGTCCATCACTCACATCCATAAGTTGCCACGGGAAAGATGGTCCTTTAATCACATCCATTTGTTGCCTTGGGAAAGATGGTCCATCACTCACATCATAAGTTGCCATGGGAAAGATGGTCCATCACTCACATCCATGTGTTGCTACGGGTAAGATGGAACATGACACACATCCATATGTTGATGTGGGATAGATGGTCCATCACTCACATCCACATGTTTTCATGGGAAAGAAGGTCCATCACTCACATACATAAGTTGCCACGGGAAAGATGGTCCATCAATCACATCCATTTGTTGCCATGGGAAAGATGGTCCATCCCTCGCATCCATGTGTTGCCACGGGAAAGATGGTCCATCACTCACATCCATGTGTTGCCACGGGAAAGATGTCCATCACTCACATCCATGTGTTGCCACGGAAAAGATTGTCCATCACTCACATCCATACGTTGCCACGGGAAAGATGGTCTATCACTCACATCCATGTGTTGCCATGGGAAAGATGGTCCATCACTAACACCATAAGTTGTTATGGGAAAAATGGTCCATCACTCACATTCTTGTGTTGCCATGGGAAAGATGGTCCATCACTCACATCCATAAGTTGCCATTGGAAAGATGTCCATCACTCACATCCATGTGTTGCCATGGGAAAGATGGTCCATCACTAACACCATAAGTTGCCATGGGAAAAATGGTCCATCACTCACATCCATGTGTTGCCAGGGGAAAGATGGTCCATCACTCACATCCATAATTTGCCATTGGAAAGATGTCCATCACTCACATCCATGTGTTGCCATGGGAAAGATGGTCCATCACTCACAGACATAAGTTGTCAAGGGAAAGATGTTCCATCACTCACATCCATAAGTTGCCATTGGAAAGATGGTCCATCACTCACATCCATGTGTTGCCATGGGAAAGATGGTCCATCAGTCACATCCATGTGTTGCCATGGGAAAGATGGTCCATCACTCACTTCCATGTGTTGCAATGGGAAAGATGGTCCATCACTTACATCCATAAGTTGCCAAGGGAAAGATGGTCCATCAATCACATCCATTTGTTGCCTTGGGAAAGATGGTCCATCACTCACATCATAAGTTGCCATGGGAAAGATGGTCCATCACTCACATCCATGTGTTGCTACGGGAAAGATGGTACATGACACACATCCATATGTTGATGTGGGATAGATGGTCCATCACTCACATCAACGTGTTTCCATGGGAAAGATGGTCCATCACTCACATCCATAAGTTGCCACGGGAAAGATGGTCCATCAATCACATCCATTTGTTGCCATGGGAAAGATGGTCCATCCCTCACATCCATGTGTTGCCACGGGAAAGATGGTCCATCACTCACATCCATAAGTTGCCACGGGAAAGATGGTCCATCACTCACATCCATAAGTTGCCATGTGAAAGATGTTCCATCACTCACATCCATGTGTTGCCATGGGAAAGATGGTTCATAGCTCACATTCATGTGTTGCCATGGGAAAGATGTTCCATAACTCACATTAACATGTTGCCACGGGAAAGATGGTCCATCACTCACATCCATGTGATGCCACGGGAAAGATGGTCCATCACTCACATCCTTAAGTTGCCACGGGAAAGATGATACATGACACACATCCATGTGTTGCCATGGGAAAGATGTTCCATCACTCACATCCATGTGTTGCCATGGGAAAGATGGTTCATAGCTCACATTCATGTGTTGCCATGGGAAAGATGTTCCATAACTCACATTAACATGTTGCCACGGGAAAGATGGTCCATCACTCACATCCATGTGATGCCACGGGAAAGATGGTCCATCACTCACATCCATAAGTTGCCACGGGAAAGATGGTCCATCACTCACATCCATGTGTTGCCATGGGAAAGATGGTCCATCACTAACATCCATATGTTGCCATGGGAAAGATGTTCCATCACTAACACCATAAGTTGCCATGGGAAAGATGATACATGACACACATCCATGTGTTGCCATGGGAAAGATGTTCCATCACTCACATCCATGTGTTGCCATGGGAAAGATGGTTCATAGCTCACATTCATGTGTTGCCATGGGAAAGATGTTCCATAACTCACATTAACATGTTGCCACGGGAAAGATGGTCCATCACTCACATCCATGTGATGCCACGGGAAAGATGGTCCATCACTCACATCCATAAGTTGCCACGGGAAAGATGGTCCATCACTCACATCCATGTGTTGCCATGGGAAAGATGGTCCATCACTCACATCCATGTGTTGCCACGGTAAAGATGGTCCATCACTCACTTCCATGGTGCCACGGGAAAGATGGTCCATCACTCACATCCATGTGTTGCCACGGGAAAGATGGTCCATCACTCACATCCATAAGTTAAAATGGGAAAGATGGTCCATCACTCACATCCATAAGTTGCCACGGGAAAGATGGTCCATCACTCACATCCATGTTGCCACGGGAAAGATGGTCCATCACTCACATCCATGTGTTGCAATGGGAAAGATGGTCCATCACTCACATCCATAAGTTGAAATGGGAAAGATGGTCCATCACTCACATCCATAAGTTGCCACGGGAAAGATGGTCCATCACTCACATCCATGTGTTGCCATGGGAAAAATGGTCCATCACTCACATCCATGTGTTGCCACGGGAAAGATGGTTCATCACTCACATCCATAAGTTGCTATTGGAAAGATGTCCATCACTCACATCCATGTGTTGCCATAGGAAAGATTGTCCATCACTCACAACCATAAGTTGCCAAGGGAAAGATGTTCCATCACTCACATCCATAAGTTGCCATTGGAAAGATGGTCCATCACTTACATCCATGTGTTGCCATGGGAAAGATGGTCCATCACTCACATCCATGTGTAGCCACGGGAAAGATGGTCCATCACTCACATCCGTGTATTGCAATGGGAAAGATGGTCCATCACTCACATCCATAAGTTGCCACGGGAAAGATGGTCCTTTAATCACACCCATTTGTTGCCTTGGGAAAGATGGTCCATCACTCACATCATAAGTTGCCATGGGAAAGATGGTCCATCACTCACATCCATGTGTTGCTACGGGAAAGATGGAACATGACACACATCCATATGTTGATGTGGGATAGATGGTCCATCACTCACATCCACGTGTTTTCATGGGAAAGAAGGTCCATCACTCACATCCATAAGTTGCCACGGGAAAGATGGTCCTTTAATCACATCCATTTGTTGCCTTGGGAAAGATGGTCCATCACTCACATCATAAGTTGCCATGGGAAAGATGGTCCATCACTCACATCCATGTGTTGCTACTGGAAAGATGGAACATGACACACATCCATATGTTGATGTGGGATAGATGGTCCATCACTCACATCCACGTGTTTTCATGGGAAAGAAGGTCCATCACTCACATCCATAAGTTGCCACGGGAAAGATGGTCCATCAATCACATCCATTTGTTGCCATGGGAAAGATGGTCCATCCCTCGCATCCATGTGTTGCCACGGGAAAGATGGTCCATCACTCACATCCATGTGTTGCCACGGGAAAGATGTCCATCACTCACATCCATGTGTTGCCACGGGAAAGATTGTCCATCACTCACATCCATACGTTGCCACGGGAAAGATGGTCCATCACTCACATCCATGTGTTGCCATGGGAAAGATGGTCCATCACTAACACCATAAGTTGTTATGGGAAAAATGGTCCATCACTCACATTCTTGTGTTGCCATGGGAAAGACGGTCCATCACTCACATCCATAAGTTGCCATTGGAAAGATGTCCATCACTCACATCCATGTGTTGCCATGGGACAGATGGTCCATCACTAACACCATAAGTTGCCATGGGAAAAATGGTCCATCACTCACATCCATGTGTTGCCAGGGGAAAGATGGTCCATCACTCGCATCCATAATTTGCCATTGGAAAGATGTCCATCACTCACATCCATGTGTTGCCATGGGAAAGATGGTCCATCACTCACAGACATAAGTTGTCAAGGGAAAGATGTTCCATCACTCACATCCATAAGTTGCCATTGGAAAGATGGTCCATCACTCACATCCATGTGTTGCCATGGGAAAGATGGTCCATCAGTCACATCCATGTGTTGCCACGGGAAAGATGGTCCATCACTCACTTCCATGTGTTGCAATGGGAAAGATGGTCCATCACTTACATCCATAAGTTGCCAAGGGAAAGATGGTCCATCAATCACATCCATTTGTTGCCTTGGGAAAGATGGTCCATCACTCACATCATAAGTTGCCATGGGATAGATGGTCCATCACTCACATCAACGTGTTTCCATGGGAAAGATGGTCCATCACTCACATCCATAAGTTGCCACGGGAAAGATGGTCCATCAATCACATCCATTTGTTGCCATGGGAAAGATGGTCCATCCCTCACATCCATGTGTTGCCACGGGAAAGATGGTCCATCACTCACATCCATAAGTTGCCACGGGAAAGATGGTCCATCACTCACATCCATAAGTTGCCATGTGAAAGATGTTACATCACTCACATCCATGTGTTGCCATGGGAAAGATGGTTCATACCTCACATTCATGTGTTGCCATGGGAAAGATGTTCCATAACTCACATTAACATGTTGCCACGGGAAAGATGGTCCATCACTCACATCCATGTGATGCCACGGGAAAGATGGTCCATCACTCACATCCTTAAGTTGCCACGGGAAAGATGATACATGACACACATCCATGTGTTGCCATGGGAAAGATGTTCCATCACTCACATCCATGTGTTGCCATGGGAAAGATGGTTCATAGCTCACATTCATGTGTTGCCACGGGAAAGATGGTCCTTCACTCACATACATAAGTTGCCACGGGAAAGATGGTCCATCACTCACATCCATGTGTTGCCAGGGGAAAGATGGTCCATCACGCACATCCTTGTGTTGCCTTGGGATAGATGGTCCATCACTCACATCCATGTGTTGCCGATGGCAAGATGGTCCATCACTAACATCCATGTGTTGCCATGGGAAAGATGGTCCATCACTCACATCCATGAGTTGCCATGGGAAATATGGTCCATCACTCACATCCATGTGTTGCCAGGGGAAAGATGGTCCATCACGCACATCCTTGTGTTGCCTTGGGATAGATGGTCCATCACTCACATCCATGTGTTGCCGAGGGCAAGATGGTCCATCACTAACATCCATGTGTTGCCATGGGAAAGATGGTCCATCACTCACATCCATGTGTTGCCATGGGAAATATGGTCCATCACTCACATCCATAAGTTGCCACGGGAAAGATGGTACATGGCACACATCCATGTGTTGCCATGGGAAAGATAGTCCATCACTCACATCCATGTGTTGCCGTTGGGTAGATGATCCATCACTCACATCCATGTGTTGCCGCGGGAAAGATGGTCCATCACTATCATCCATGTGTTGCCATGGGAAAGATGGTCCATCACTCACATCCATATGTTGCCATGGGAAATATGATCCATCACTCACATCCATAAGTTGCCACGTGAAAGATGGTCCATCACTCACACCCATGTGTTGCCATGGGAAAGATTTTCCATAACTCACATCCATGTGTTGCCACAGGAAAGATGGTCCATCACTCACATCCATAAGTTGCCACGTGAAAGATAGTCCATCACTCACATCCATGTGTTGCCATGGGAAAGATGGTCCATCACTCACATCCATAAGTTGCCACGGGAAAATTGGTCCATCACTCGCTTCCACGTGTTGCCGTGGGAAAGATGGTTCATCACTCACATCCATGTGTTGCCATGGGAAAGATGGTCCATCACTCACATCCATGTGTTGCCATGTTAAAGATGGTCCATCACTCACATCCATGTGTTGCCATGGCAAAGATGGTCCATCACTCACATCCATGTGTTGCCATGGGAAAGATGGTCCATCACTCACATCCATGTGTTGCCATGGGAATGATGGTCCATCACTCACATCTATAAGTTGCTTTGAGAAATATGGCCATCACTCGCTTCCATGTGTTGCCGTGGGAAAGATGGTCCATCACTCACATCCATGTGTTGCCATGGGAAAGATGGTCCAAGACAAACATCCGTGTTTTGCCATGGTGTGGTATACTGACTCACAAGCCGTTACTAGCTGTCAAGATCTCCTCAAATCCAAACACATTGTACAAGAACGTATACCATTCAACTTGGGGGGAAATGGAAAATCGACACCGCCCCGGATTGGAAACGCACACTTCATGAATCGAAGCGGATATGGGGAAAAACTTAAACTCGGAAATAGCTGGGATAAAAACAACAGCAACCGATCTCAGATCTCTCACTTGCCACAAAATCATCGTAACTACAAGAAAAGCGCATATGTTTGTAGAGATTGGTAGCTCTATACTCGCTATGAACATCTTAGAAAGTTTATTATAGTGAGAATAGAAGGACCGAAACTCATCAGCCAATAGATTTGGAAATAAGCCAATTCTAGTCCTTACATCTTGTTGTTTACATGTGGTGACTGGAGCATTTCATTGAAATTAGGTAAACAATGCTATATTTTATATTAGTTAAGTTTAGTCTGTGAGTCTATTTCCCAAGAAGAATTGCTAAGTCAAAGGTGTGTAAACTAAATAATGTTATATTCAGTTTTCAAAGTCATGGATAACTGTACATTAGGAGAAAACTACAGTGATGTTTATTTTCTCCTAGCTAAACAACTTAGTTAATGTAAGCATCAGACTGAAGTTGTACATATTTCTTACGTAGTCAACTCATTCAGTAATGATTTAGGATTGGTGAGTAACTTAAGATTTAAAACTAGTTGACCTGTGCCAGCACTGATAGAGAAATTAGTGTAATGTGTGTAGTCAAGCAGATTTGAGCACATGCAAAAACAAATAGTTTTCTTGTATTTCATGAACACATGGGAACCAAAAAGAGTTCTATATGTATCATAATTTGTGTGATGTTAAAGCACACATGTGGTAAGGCAAATATATTTTCATGGTTGTCAAACATGTGGAATAATAATATTTGTGCCACATAATAGTGAGTAATCAACAGCCATACAAGAATGATTATGATTCATAATGAATGAATGCGGATGCGTTTATCACATAAATTGTATGTATTTGATGAAAGCATGTGGTGACTCATGGATTTAATTTTGCTAAATCCTTGGTGAATTTCATAGTATGCCTAATGACCACATGAGTCTATGTTATTGGAAAGAGCATGCCTGTGATGGTTCATGTGTTTTTCATTATTGTTAAACAGATGTGAATGTATCATTTGATAAAACCTATCAGTATGAATGACTATCATTCAGGAAATATTATAATTTCTCATGAAGAATGAGGTTCTAATGTAATGTAATTGTGGTTATATCTGTGAATTTATCATGTGTAAAGCACAGACATATACTAATTGTCATTCCTGCAGATATGATGTGTCTGATGAGTGATTGTGAAAGGAGATATTTCATTGTGATATAAGTGATGTTAAACATTTTAAGTTATCATTGGGAAATCACATATGTATAATTACCCACTTTACATGCAAGTATGAATGATGTTTGAGGAATGATTCCTGAATGATCATCCACACATATGAATGATGTCTGAGAATGAGTGAATGCTGAAAAAGGAGTATGCGCTAACAGTCAATCTCATGATAGCAGATAGGTTTGGTGTGTAATGCCATGTCTATCACCAGAGAACTTGTTCGGCATCGGTGTTTGTACATTAAGCAAAATCCCATTTTGTAGTTCATGTCACTCATGTTAACACATATGGTCTAGTGTCCTCTTCTTCTTCTTCAGCGTTCCGAGCCATTGAGGTTCTTTGCTGCAGATACAATCCGTCTCCATTCGTCTCTCCGGTTTACCTTCTCTTGCCATTCGTTGATTCCAAGTGCTTGTAGGTCTGTATGTATATTATCTTTCCACCGTCTTCTTGGTCTACCTCGGGGTCTACGGTCATTTATTTCCTGAATGTAAGCGAGTTTTGTTTCCCTATTATCTTCCATTCTTTCTATATGCCCCAGCCATTGTAGTCTATTAGCCTTCATGATACCAGTGATTAGCGGGGACTTAAACAGATCATAAATGTCTTTGTTACTTCTTTCTTTCCACTCTCCACTTTGTGTATCCCTAATGGGTCCAAAGATGCGTCTTAAAACTTTGTTCTCAAAGGTTTGTAGCAAGGCTTCGTCTCCTTTCGTTGTACTCCAGGTTTCAGAGCCATACAGCACAACTGGTCTGATCAGTGTTTTGTATATTGTGATTTTGGTGTTGCGAGATAGCGCCTTTGATTTTAGTAGATGTTGTAGTGCATAGTATATCTTATTTCCAGAATTGATTCTAGTTTGTATGTCTTCCCTTATGATGTTGGAGCAGTTGAAGATTGTACCCAAGTATTTGTATGTTTCCGTTCTTTTAATGGTCATATTATCTATTTGTATGTGGCCAGAGTTTTTAGCCATTCCTTCTCTTGATATTACCATATATTCTGTCTTATCTTGGTTGATAACCAGCCCCATCTGTTGGGCTTTTTTCCTTTAAGTGAGTCAATATTTCTAATGTCTTTTGTTCATTTTACCCTATAATATCTATATCATCTGCATAACCAAGCAGCGTGGATGTTCCTCCAATATCACATTCCTCCTTTACCCTCCTTACAACTTTCTCTAGAGCCAGATTGAAGAGTAGCGGCGATAGTGCATCACCCTGTTTCAAGCCAGATGTTATTTGGAAAGGTTCTGATTTCCTGCCTTTATATGTTACTATATTATAAGTATCTTCCATGCATCGTCTGGTCAATAGTTGATTAACTTCCTTGGTATTCCAAATTCCCGCATAGCATTCCATAGACTATTCCTATGGACACTATCATAAGCCTTTTTACAATCCACAAAAATGTTATGGAGATCTCTTTTATATTCCCAATTTTTCTCGGCTAATTGTCGTAAGATAAACATCTGATCTATTGTTGATCTGTTTTGTCTAAAACCCGTCTGGTAGCCACCTAATATGTATTCTGAATATGGTTTTAGTCTATTTAGTAATACTGCGGATAGTGTCTTATAGCTTATGGACAGTAGTGATATTCCTCTATAATTTTCACACTGGAACTTGTCTCCTTTCTTAAAGATAGGTATCAATAATGACTCTTTCCAGTCATGGGGTAATTCTTCAGTCCTCCAGATTTTTATTATTAGTTCGTATAGCTTTAGATGTAATGCATGGCCACCCGCCTTTATAAATTCAGCACCAATTCCATCAGCCCCAGTTGCCTTATTGTTTTTAAGTCGTGTGATTACATATAGGATTTCTTCAAATGCAGGTTCTTCAATTTGTGGTTCACACGTTAGATCCTCTTCCTGTCTCTTCCGGTCTAGTGTTCTGACAAATGTAATACAATGAAGATGATGATAATGACTGTAATGCAATGATAATAATGTAAGAATGATAATGATTGTAATGACAATGATATAAGGAAACCATGATGATGTTGATGATGATGATAATAAATATTACACCCATGAGAATGGAAGATAACTTCTCACTTGGACCATTTAATGAAGAAGAATGCACCTGAATGCTATACACGAATTGATTCCATGATGTACTTATGTTGTTTATAAGCAACTACTTATTACAATGGGAAATTATTTTAAAACCCAAATTCATGAGACCCTTTTTCCTGAATAGAAAAATATGTAGAGAACAAAACTAGGTACAGAATAGAATGGTCAACATAATTGTCAAATTCCAAATCCATCAAGGTATTACTTAAACTATAGACCTGAAGGACAGGCATAAGTGAAGATGAAACTGCACATCTGCTAGTTACAACTTGAACACCTGATAGTGGAAGATTGGAGTGAGAGCAAACAACTATGTTGGTGATAACTAATTGAGATTGATTGATTGATTGATTGATCTAGGAACCGACATCACAGCATTCGGGACATTCCCATAAGCGCTCCTAATTTGAACACCAAGACTGTCTTTCTTCTATGTATATTTTTCTCTAGGAACAAAATTCATTTTATTGTTTTCACTTGCTGTGTTCTTAGGCATTTCATTTCATTTCTAATGTCATATTGATGATATCATTAGAATTATGTGATTGATGAAATTTCAGGTAGTGGTCATACTTATGTAGATCCAGACCTGGCTTGATGAAGATTGAATGCAGCACCTGTTGAGTGAGCACATTGTGAGTGATACCCTTGATAGAGTAGTGCAGAAACATATCTACCAGCAAAAGTTCCATTTGTCTCATAGGAGAGGTAATCTTTATTTAAACATTTACCTGCCAAAAATGGAAAGAAAACCAAGAGCCAACTTATAATGTTCTACTCAGACCTGGAACACTAAGACTACAGAACATACAGCAATTAATTGATAGCCAGAGGGATTCCTAAAGCTGGAAGTGGAGAACCCTGAGTGTAGACAGTTCTTTTTTTTTTCGATCATCCAGGCCAGTAAAAGATTAGCAGTACATGCCACTGAAAAAAATATAGCTGTTATTATACACATTATAATTGGCACATAAATTATGTATAATTACCATTATATGTATATGTCCTTATTTTATGACAGGAAATTGTAATTTTGAATGCAATTTACAAAATCCATGTTTGTGTTTATTAAATCATACAAAAATGAGGTCATGTATTGTATTGATTGTATTTTTACTTGTCATAGTCAAATTGTTTTAAACTACCCTAGATAGAATTAATTAGTTGGTAGGGGAGAGGCAAGGAACCACTTAAAGGATATTTTGGGTATAAAAGGGAATACAACTTTTTCAGTTATTTCCCGCTTGGTTCTCTAAAACTCTATTTCTGGTCTCAACCAATTGAGTCAGTACAGCTAAATTAATTAAACGGGCAGGATCACATTGGGAAAAAGGATTTTGCATCTTTTCTCTCTTTGGGATTGAGCCATCAATCTCGACGTATCCGACACATCGGAAAGATGGTCCATCACTTACATCCATGTATTGCCGCGGGAAAGATGGTCCATCAATCACATCCATGTGTTGCCACGGGAAAGATGGTCCATCACTCATATCCATGTGTTGCCGCGAGAAAGATGGTCCATCACTCACATCCATGTGTTGCCAACATAGTGGAGAGCCCTACAGGACATAATTTACTTACAACACTGCTATGGAAGTCCTGGGTCCATCCCCCCCCCCCCTCTCTCTCTCTCTCTCTCTCTCTCTGTCTCTCCCCCCCCCACCCCCCCTCCACCCCCACCCCCACCCCCCCCCCCACCCCGAAAGAAAAAACACAGGTTTGATGAAAATTCTGAACACATCAACCAATTTCTGGCCGAGAAACATCTTCTCCTCAAGGCACATTTGAATGACCCGAAGTCAACATAAAAAAGATGCGTTCAAAATGTTTCGGAGAGTAGTGCAGCAGAAACTTCGGCGCATGCGGGACTCCTGGCTGAGCAATAAATCTGATGAGATTGAAGGCTTTGCTGACATACATGATATGAAAAACCTCTGTGATTCACTGAATGCGGTCTACGGTCCTCCATCACCAGGCATAGTTCCCCTCCTCAGTGCAGATCGGGGAACATTGGTCACGAATAAAAAAGAAACCCTCAACACTGGGCAGAGTATTTCAGCAACATCTTAAATGTAACTTCCTTCTTCGATGATGAAACCATCAACTGCCTTCCCCAAGTTCCCACTAATGATACACGTGATGACCTGCCAACCATAGTGGAACTAAACAAAACCATTCAGCAACTTTCTAGTGGAAAGACACATGGTCGTGACTGCATCCCAGCAGAGATATACAAGGCAGGCGGGCCGGTCCTATTAGAGCAGCTTCACCAAGTCTTTACAAACATATGTGTGAATGAGAACATGCTCCAAGATTTCAAGGACGCGTCAATAGTCCACCTTTACAAACGTAAAGGAAACCGCCAATCCTGTGACAACCACCGAGGCATCTCCTTGCTCTCACTTGCTCGGAAGATACTCGCCAGAATTTTTCTCAATCGCCTCACGGTCCATATCTATCAAGGTCTTTTCCCTGAGAGTCAATGTGGCTTGAAAAAAGAACGAGGACCTGTTGACATTATTGTCGCTGCAAGGAAGCTGCAAGAGAAATGTCAGGAACAGAACTCTGAAATGTTCTCCACTTTCATTGACCTTACCAAGGCTTTTGATACAGTCAACAGAGAAGGACTGTGGAAGATTATGACGAAATATGGCTGTCCACAAATGGTTGTCCAAATAGTGCGGCAATTTCATGACGGTATGCAGGTAAGAGTACAGGAAAATGGTGAACTTTCTGAGCCCTTTCCTGTCACCAATGGATTGAAGCAAGGATGTGTCCTGGCACCAACACTGTTCAGCCTCATGTTTTCAGCAATGTTGACGAATGCCTTCGAGAACAACGACATTGGAATAGACATCAACTATGGCATTAATCAAAAGTTGATCAATCTCAGAAGCTGACAGCCAAAACCAGAACTAACCGCGACACCGCCAGAGAACTGCTGTTTGCTGATGAATGCACTCTATATGCCAACTCAGAGGCAGACATGCACCACAATATTTCACGCTTTCAAGGCGGCCAGAGGAAACGCTTTAAAGACACTGAAAATCTCACTGAAAGCTTTTGGAATTCATCTTGACACCTGGGAGACTGCTGCTAAAGACCGTAATTCGTGGCGTACATCATTACATAAGATTGCAGTCACTTGTAATGCAACCAGTACTGCAAGAGCTATGAAGAAAAGGCTGGACAGAAAAACCACTGCACGAGATCCTCCTCCTAGAACGTCAAGCATTCTTTGCCCTCACTGTCAAAGAACATTTCGAGGCAAAATAGGCCTTATCATCCATCTTAGAACTCACCGCTCTATACTTTCACTGAATGAAATTAATGGTCATCATCATTCTTGATGGACAAACAACGGTATTGGTAGCCAAGCATATTGTAGTATTGATACCCAGGCATATTGTAGTATTGATAGCCAGGTATATTGTAGTATTGATAGCCAGGTATATTGTTGTATTGATAGCCAGGCATATTGTTGTATTGATAGCCGGGCATATTGTAGTATTGATAGCCAGGCATATTGTAGTATTGGCAGCCAGGTATATTGTAGTATTGATAGCCAGGCATATTGTTGTATTGATAGCCGGGCATATTGTAGTATTGATAGCCAGATATATTGTAGTATTGATAGCCAGGCATATTGTAGTATTGTTAGCCAGGTATATTGTTGTATTGTTAGCCAGGTATATTGTAGTATTTGATAGCCAGGCATATTGTAGTATTTGTAGCCAGGCATATTGTAGTATTGATAGCCGCGCATATTGTAGTATTGTTAGCCAGGCATATTGTAGTATTGATAGCCAGATATATTGTAGTATTGATAGCCAGGCATATTGTAGTATTGTTAGCCAGGTATATTGTTGTATTGTTAGCCAGGTATATTGTAGTATTGATAGCCAGGTATATTGTAGTATTTGTAGCCAGGCATATTGTAGTATTGATAGCCAGGCATATTATAGTATTGTTAGCCAGGTATATTGTAGTATTGTTAGCCAGGTATATTGTAGTATTGATAGCCAGGTATATTGTAGTATTGATAGCCAGGTATATTGTAGTATTTGTATCCAGGCATATTGGAGTATTGTTAGCCAGGTATATTGTAGTATTGTTAGCCAGGCATTTTGTAGTATTGTTAGCCAGGCATATTGTAGTATTGTTAGCCAGGCATATTGTAGTATTGTTAGCCAGGCATATTGTAGTATTGTTAGCCAGGCATATTGTAGTATTGTTAGCCACGCATATTGTAGTATTGTTAGCCAGGCATATTGTAGTATTGTTAGCCAGGCATATTGTAGTATTGTTAGCCAGGCATATTGTAGTATTGTTAGCCAGGCATATTGTAGTATTGTTAGCCAGGCATATTGTAGTATTGGTAGCCAGGCATATTGTAGTATTGTTAGCCAGGCATATTGTAGTATTGTTAGCCAGGCATATTGTAGTATTGTTAGCCAGGCATATTGTAGTATTGTTAGCCAGGCATATTGTAGTATTGGTAGCCAGGTTTATTGTAGTTCTGGTAACATGTACCGTCTCACAACTGAAATTAAACTGTCATAACTGGTGAGGACTTTCTGAACATGTAGCACATCAGCTCCAGCTTAGTGATATGTTTGTACATCCATCCTAGGGAACACAATGCAACACTTTCCCGTGACCTCCAGTATCCACACGAATGCCCTTGAAACGGGTAGCAGTTTTATGTGTTTAGGACAAGTGAGCGCCATGTTCTGCTCGGCTGCAGTTATCCGCTTAAAATGGTAGATACTCGATACACTGAACTACGCTTGCCACACTCGTTTACGTTACTCGTCCGCTGCCGCTACAAGTTAGACTTATCAACTTAATCTGGTAGGCAATCGATACACCGAACTGTGTTTGCAATACTTTTTAATGTCGCTAGTGTAAAAGAGGCCGGTCTCTCTGGCCGAGGGGTTACACCACTTTCTCCGTAATCCCGTTTATCACGCAGAGTCTCGTAGCGGGCGAGAACTGGGAGCAGCTCGTCCCCCGCTGGTGACTTGCGGGATAACTGAGCCGGCCGCTCAGAAAGCAATGGCAAACTACTGAGCGTAATCTTGCCAAGAAATCAACAGTCAGCTGAAAGATGCTGCTGTTGACAGCGATGTCCTGTAAAAGGATATGCGAATTAAAAATTAAAAAAAAGTGTAACAGAGGGGACCGAGTGCACGGGATTAACGTATCTAGAGCCTGTGCACAGTTGTTTGCTCTCATTCACATTCAATTTTCTTGAAAGTATCTGTTGCATCTCATCTCATCTCATCATGTTCCTCTTGTACCTTGCGGTGTCGAGGTGAAGTATAAACATCGTGAGAGTGCCCGATTATGGGCTTCATGTATCGATATTCCCATGGACTTTACTATTCCCTCCATCCAACGTTTACGTGGTCGGCGTCTTCCTCTGTTTCTATCTGGTCTGTACATCATTGCTTGTTGGGTATGCTGTTGACCGGTAACCTACTTGCATGGCCAAACCATTTGACTTGCTGCTTTCTAATAGTATCTGTTGCATCGTTATTAAATTTATCCTGCCGTCTTATACTCCACACTGTGTGGAATATGTCTTTGATAGGTCCAAAGGCAAATGATATCATGGAAAACGGCGACTTTTCTTTGATGTTTTGGTGAAAATGTAGTCAATTCACGCTAACAAACTTGTTTTACAGTAATGCACGTCAATTCGGGTGACAACACGTGGAGCATCCATATTCGTATGGGAGTCGGTGCAGTGTGTAATATTAGTAAAGACAGAGAATTTACAGAGGCATGGGGTAAGTAATGTGGAATCGAAATTGAAATGGACAGGAAAGTAGAAGGAATATATTTCTTACCTTATGTTTCATTTCCTTCTTTTTTATTCAGCTGCTGGTTAAAAATGTGTACACAAGGAGTCCTGATCCTATGATGTCTTTAGCTATGTTTTATAAAGTTGGTAAAAGCTTCCAAAAAATGGTGCATTAATATGCGTATGGAGTTACCAGAAATGATACCGCAATTCAGTCATCATGTGTCAATTTTTAAGGATCCGTTCAGCTGTCTGTGTAGTTTGTTCGCACGTGCAAATGGGTGACAGAACCATTTTGAGTCTTCGTAAAAGAGTGTCTACTCTGCTGTTTACTGTTCATAGACAGAACATTATTACATGTCTTGCACGACAAATATAGTTGTCTGTGTCTCTGTAGTAGGCTTCCTTCTTAACGGCCAAGATGTGTATCCTCTTGTCATTAAAGTTTATAGATTGATTCGTATGTACGTGTATTGTCCATTCATTTGACAACGTGTTTGTTCTCATGTTTCTTGTTATGCCACAATATGTCAGTTTCCACGGCAGTACTACTCTTCTGTTGGTATGAAATGCGTTTAGTGGGTTTTTTTTTTTTTTTTTAAATACTAGATGTTTGTCACCTTTGAGGGCTTGTGGAACTGAACATGCATCAGTGTGGAATACGAACTGTTGCCATTGACAAGTTGTATTGTTTGTTCCGATGCTGTAACGTTTAGGAGCTGCAATTCTTCAGAATAGTTGGAGCAAAATATCCCAGTATGTGTACATGTGGATTAATGTCTGTGATCTGCCCAGAATTTAATCTGTGTTGGACGATTCCAGTAGGTTGATGACTTCTCTCGGTTGCATAAATTTAATTCATCCATTCTCCAATTGTCATCTTCCTCTTTCATACACATGGACCTCACATTTTTCCCCAGTAACTTTTATCAATATTTAATAGCGCAGACATAGATTATATATATATATATATATATATATATATATATATATATATATATATATATATATATATATATATATATATATATATATATATTATATATATATATATATATATATATATATATATATATATATATATATATATATATATATATATATATATATATACCTCTGCAGTAAACACATGACGAGATGCAGCAAAATATGCCAGACACGAAATCATGCAATATTTGATTTATGTTATCATGATATCTGTATTTAAATTCACTATGGGGATACATTTTGTCACATCTACTCACAACTCTTAAATTGTCGCCAATTACTAAGTATTGCCCAGTATACAATTTGCCCGGTGCTGGTTGGTACATGACCAGTTTTCTCAGTGTTCATGGTAAGCCCAAAGTTGAAACAGGCCTCGAACAATCTGTCTATAATATGTTGTAAGTAGCTTCTGAGCTAACATTAAGAGCACTGTCGTCGCCAAACTGGAGATACCTGATGAAATCTTTTTTCACTTTGGGTTTCCATTTTAACCGTCTTACATTGAAGAGATTCCCGTTTATGCGACAGCGGACGTCATTTCCTGTAGCCCCCTCACGGAAGACATCAGACAGCATAGCTGAGAATATGACATTGAACAGAGTAGATGAATGTTCGAACCTTTGGTTTACTCCGTTTGTGAACTGGTGAGGTTGAGAAAGTTCTGCGTAATCCTGGATTCCAGCCTGTGTTCCATCTAGCAGCTGCTGCACTGTCATGATACTAACAGCTGCTGTAGTTCAGTGGTTAACACCATTGCCTGTTAAGACAGTGGTACGGGTTCACACCCCAGCAGAGGCAGGATTATTTTCCGACCAAATTGAATAAAATAATCATTCGATTATCTTTTCTACTTGATAAAAATGCTTACCGGACATGGAATAGAACTGCCTGAAAGAACTCACTATAGTACCATACAAAATGTGCAGACACAGCACTTCTCACCCCCAAAACAGCATCTGCTATGCGACTACATTGAAATAAAATAACTAGTCACACACAAGAGGTCAGCGTGGCTGCGGGGTTTAATGCTCTTACGCTTAAACTTCCGGTGCACTGACAGTGGGGTAGTGGATTGAATTCACTACCCCAGTTGGTTGAACTTCAGCGTTGACCTCTGGCTCAGAAAATTGCCTGGTAAATCAACTTGGGGTTGGGCTGGTGGCAACTTCATCTACAGGACATGCAATATTTCTGGGCACACAAAGAGCTGACTCAGGGGTTTATTGCGCTCGCGCGCTGACGCAGGATTGTCGGTTCATTGCACAAATCGGTCAATATGACTTAAAGGCAACATGATTAAGTCGCACACGTTAACGTAAAACAAAGTTGCTGTAAAGTTGGAACTGCGACTAACTAACTAACTAACTAAAGCAACCACTGTACTGTGCTAGATTTTGTTTCGACACATAACACAGTAACTATCTTCCGACATGAACCTGGGCCACAGGTATGTTGTATTTTAACAATTGTTGCACCATTTGTTATGTTTGTTTAATCACAGTCATTTGAGTAATACATGCTAGAGCGCGGTATTCCGAGACAAAATGTTTTGCATATACTTTACAGGACATCGCTGTCAACATCAGCATCTTTCAGCTGATTGTTGATTTCTTGGCAAGACTACGCTCAGTAGTTTGCCAATGATTTCTGAGTGGCCGGATCACATACCCCATAAGTTACCGACGCGATTTGAATCACTGCTGATTCTCACCGTCGTCACGTTACTTACGAGAGTATACGAGATTACGGAGAAAATTCGCTAACCTCTAGGCCAGGAAGCCGGCATTCCGAGACAGCATGACTCTTTTTGTGATTCGATCTTCGATAACGCCAGTAGTTGGACCCTTGAAGCCAAATGTCTAGAATAGTATCTGAGAATGATCGCCGGTTGATTGGACAGCCAAGATCATCAGTAATCTAAATGTTGTCAAAGAGGCCAAAACACTAAGACAACAGATTTAAAACATGGGCTTTACAAGGCAAGAATATAAAACACTAAGACAACAGATTTAAAACATGGGCTTTACAAGGCAAGAATATAAAACACTAAGACAACAGATTTAAAACATGGGCTTTACAAGGCAAGAATATAAAACACTAAGACAACAGATTTAAAACATGGGCTTTACAAGGCAAGAATATAAAACACTAAGACAACAGATTTAAAACATGGGCTTTACAAGGCAAGAATATAAAACACTAAGACAACAGATTTAAAACATGGGCTTTACAAGGCAAGAATATAAAACACTAAGACAACAGATTTAAAACATGGGCTTTACAAGGCAAGAATATAAAACACTAAGACAACAGATTTAAAACATGGGCTTTACAAGGCAAGAATATAAAACACTAAGACAACAGATTTAAAACATGGGCTTTACAAGGCAAGAATATAAAACACTAAGACAACAGATTTAAAACATGGGCTTTACAAGGCAAGAATATAAAACACTAAGACAACAGATTTAAAACATGGGCTTTACAAGGCAAGAATATAAAACACTAAGACAACAGATTTAAAACATGGGCTTTACAAGGCAATAATATAAAACACTAAGACAACAGATTTAAAACATGGGCTTTACAAGGCAAGAATATAAAACACTAAGACAACAGATTTAAAACATGGGCTTTACAAGGCAATAATATAAAACACTAAGACAACAGATTTAAAACATGGGCTTTACAAGGCAAGAATATAAACCACTAAGACAACAGATGTAAAACATGGGCTTTACAAGGCAAGAATATAAAACACTAAGACAACAGATTTAAAACATGGGCTTTACAAGGCAAGAATATAAAACACTAAGACAACAGATTTAAAACATGGGCTTTACAAGGCAATAATATAAAACACTAAGACAACAGATTTAAAACATGGGCTTTACAAGGCAAGAATATAAAACACTAAGACAACAGATTTAAAACATGGGCTTTACAAGGCAAGAATATAAAACACTAAGACAACAGATTTAAAACATGGGCTTTACAAGGCAAGAATATAAACCACTAAGACAACAGATGTAAAACATGGGCTTTACAAGGCAAGAATATAAAACACTAAGACAACAGATGTAAAACATGGGCTTTACAAGGCAAGAATATAAAACACTAAGACAACAGATTTAAAACATGGGCTTTACAAGGCAAGAATATAAAACACTAAGACAACAGATTTAAAACATGGGCTTTACAAGGCAAGAATATAAAACACTAAGACAACAGATTTAAAACATGGGCTTTACAAGGCAAGAATATAAAACACTAAGACAACAGATTTAAAACATGGGCTTTACAAGGCAAGAATATAAAACACTAAGACAACAGATTTAAAACATGGGCTTTACAAGGCAAGAATATAAAACACTAAGACAACAGATTTAAAACATGGGCTTTACAAGGCAAGAATATAAAACACTAAGACAACAGATTTAAAACATGGGCTTTACAAGGCAAGAATATAAAACACTAAGACAACAGATTTAAAACATGGGCTTTACAAGGCAAGAATATAAAACACTAAGACAACAGATTTAAAACATGGGCTTTACAAGGCAATAATATAAAACACTAAGACAACAGATTTAAAACATGGGCTTTACAAGGCAAGAATATAAAACACTAAGACAACAGATTTAAAACATGGGCTTTACAAGGCAATAATATAAAACACTAAGACAACAGATTTAAAACATGGGCTTTACAAGGCAAGAATATAAACCACTAAGACAACAGATGTAAAACATGGGCTTTACAAGGCAAGAATATAAAACACTAAGACAACAGATTTAAAACATGGGCTTTACAAGGCAAGAATATAAAACACTAAGACAACAGATTTAAAACATGGGCTTTACAAGGCAAGAATATAAAACACTAAGACAACAGATTTAAAACATGGGCTTTACAAGGCAAGAATATAAAACACTAAGACAACAGATTTAAAACATGGGCTTTACAAGGCAAGAATATAAAACACTAAGACAACAGATTTAAAACATGGGCTTTACAAGGCAAGAATATAAAACACTAAGACAACAGATTTAAAACATGGGCTTTACAAGGCAAGAATATAAAACACTAAGACAACAGATTTAAAACATGGGCTTTACAAGGCAAGAATATAAAACACTAAGACAACAGATTTAAAACATGGGCTTTACAAGGCAAGAATATAAAACACTAAGACAACAGATTTAAAACATGGGCTTTACAAGGCAAGAATATAAAACACTAAGACAACAGATTTAAAACATGGGCTTTACAAGGCAAGAATATAAAACACTAAGACAACAGATTTAAAAAATGGGCTTTACAAGGCAAGAATATAAAACACTAAGACAACAGATTTAAAACATGGGCTTTACAAGGCAAGAATATAAAACACTAAGACAACAGATTTAAAACATGGGCTTTACAAGGCAATAATATAAAACACTAAGACAACAGATTTAAAACATGGGCTTTACAAGGCAAGAATATAAAACACTAAGACAACAGATTTAAAACATGGGCTTTACAAGGCAAGAATATAAAACACTAAGACAACAGATTTAAAACATGGGCTTTACAAGGCAAGAATATAAAACACTAAGACAACAGATTTAAAACATGGGCTTTACAAGGCAAGAATATAAAACACTAAGACAACAGATTTAAAACATGGGCTTTACAAGGCAAGAATATAAAACACTAAGACAACAGATTTAAAACATGGGCTTTACAAGGCAAGAATATAAAACACTAAGACAACAGATTTAAAACATGGGCTTTACAAGGCAAGAATATAAAACACTAAGACAACAGATTTAAAAAATGGGCTTTACAAGGCAAGAATATAAAACACTAAGACAACAGATTTAAAACATGGGCTTTACAAGGCAAGAATATAAAACACTAAGACAACAGATTTAAAACATGGGCTTTACAAGGCAAGAATATAAAACACTAAGACAACAGATTTAAAACATGGGCTTTACAAGGCAAGAATATAAAACACTAAGACAACAGATTTAAAACATGGGCTTTACAAGGCAAGAATATAAAACACTAAGACAACAGATTTAAAACATGGGCTTTACAAGGCAAGAATATAAAACACTAAGACAACAGATTTAAAACATGGGCTTTACAAGGCAAGAATATAAAACACTAAGACAACAGATTTAAAACATGGGCTTTACAAGGCAAGAATATAAAACACTAAGACAACAGATTTAAAACATGGGCTTTACAAGGCAAGAATATAAAACACTAAGACAACAGATTTAAAACATGGGCTTTACAAGGCAAGAATATAAAACACTAAGACAACAGATTTAAAACATGGGCTTTACAAGGCAAGAATATAAAACACTAAGACAACAGATTTAAAACATGGGCTTTACAAGGCAAGAATATAAAACACTAAGACAACAGATTTAAAACATGGGCTTTACAAGGCAAGAATATAAAACACTAAGACAACAGATTTAAAACATGGGCTTTACAAGGCAAGAATATAAAACACTAAGACAACAGATTTAAAACATGGGCTTTACAAGGCAAGAATATAAAACACTAAGACAACAGATTTAAAACATGGGCTTTACAAGGCAAGAATATCGACTTTATTCAGCCGGGTTCTATCCCATATGGCTCGGTCTCTTTCTGCAGGGCGGCCTGCCGACAGCCTCACACAAAGCGCCAACTCCGTAGCTCTAGCAACGATTGCCTGCGAGGAAGCGTCTGACCACTTCGCCGCGGAGTCTCCAAACGAACTAACTGTGGAGACAACACAACGGAGGATACTTGAGCTTCGATATAAGTGTTACTCCAGCAAGGAGGAGAGTGCGAGAGGGAGGTGGAGCAGACTCTGGCCTTATAATATTACACCCAGCGTTTCAGGGACGATCACTAGACATTTCATTTTTATTCGGTAATGTACCGTCCTCACAGTGTCGGGGAAAAAAAACATCGACAGCGCAACACTGCCTCTCGCTCTGGTGCAACTCTGATAGACCTAATTTCTTGATATCTTCCCACTTGTATCCGTGCATACATATCCGACCAGTTCACAAAGACTAAAGGAGAAAAGTGGCATGAACATTTTTAGAATACTGTTGATCGCGATGGGAAAAACAAAACACTTTCTACAAGATTTGTGTATTGAAGAAGCAAATGACTCATAAACATTTACACTTCAATTTGTCAAGAACATTAATAGAATACTGGATCCCAATGAAAAAAACCACTGTCACAAGCTGTGTGCATTGAAGAAGTACGTGGCTAATAAAACATATCACAGAAGATGATCGCCTGCACTCAGTGAAAGTACTTGCTAGTTAGTTAGTTAGTTAGTTAGTTATCAGTTGGGGTATCTTCGTTGCACTCCGGACATGTCCATAGGTGCTCAGATCCTCCCCCCAGCATATGCATCAGCGTCCGGTGGCTAATAGTGCCAGTTCTGTGTTGGTTGACGAGGCGCTTTGTTTTCCCGATGTACCTCTCGCGTCTGGCTGTGCCGATTCTTACTCCCAGGTCTTTCATCCTGGAAAGCGATGTGGAATCACTGGCGTCAAAATCCTCTGTTCTCGCCATATCTTTAAGGGCGTTAATAACATCGGCACGATCCATGGGCTGGCCATCTACAGGAGGTGCAGAGCCAGCCAATTTATCAGCTCGTTCATTTCCCTCGACTCCCGCATGTCCCGGGACGAAGATGAAGGTGACTTTGCGGACAACAGACTTCCGCAGCAACTCAGTCCACTGTCTACGTACAGATCCAGCTTCGACCTTCTGAATCATGCTCATTGAATCACTTAGTACACACACGTTGGTATAATGCTGTGATTCCAGCCATATGAATGCCTGTGTAACTGCCATCACCTCCATCGTCATGCTGCTCGTGGTCATAGAGTGGGCACCACTGGATTCTTGAACGGTTCGGCCCACTGAACGGGCTGTAAATGCCCACGCACTTCTCTGCTGCTTTACAACAGATCCATCTGTATAGATGAGCACTTCGGGCCTATCTGAGTGTTCATAGATGAGCGCGTTGACGTCTGCATTGACAGTGGCAGGGTTTTGCTCTCTGCACCGTCTGTCGAGTGTGATAATGCAGGAGAAAGTGCACTTAAAAGCTGGAGGCACCGGCACCCATTCCTTGCCGGGGTTGATACTGGTAAGACTGCAGACCTGTCTGACGACATCTTCCGCCCGACCCATCCATGATTTGCCCCTCTTTAGCCTGTCACCCTTTTCTCTGAATATAGCGTCATGCAGAGGGTGCTGCTCATCTGCACTTATTTTTAAGTATGCACGAGCTCTCCAGATCTTGATCCTGTGTTCCATTGTCGGGAAGTCAAGGAGGTATCTCATTGCTACACAGCTGGTGTCTCTCGTGCAGCCCAAAATGATGCGCATGGCTTCGTTTTGTACCTTTTCAAGTCTTCCAATCTGTGTAGGGCTGACAGTGAGGATGGCCAGGGCATACTCGATGCGTGAAAGCACAAGTCCTTGGAACAGAAGTAATAGCAGTCTTTGCTCGATATTGGCAGTCGCCATGACTCTCATTGCTGCCAAACCTTTTCGAGCCTTCGTTATGACATAATCGACATGATCTCTGAAGGACAGGCTACGATCAAGCCTCACGCCAAGATATGTCATTGACTGCGTTCTACTCAGAATGCTCCCATCCATTCTTACTGCCGGCAGGTCTGTTTTCACAATATGGTTGTTTAGTGAGAACCATGTAACCGTTGCCTTTGCAGGGTTGACAAGGGCATCGGCAACAGCACACCATGAGGAAATTCGATCTAGTTCGCCCTGCATATAGTTGGCAACCGCCTGTCTATCTCGACCCTGTCGATACACGAGGATGTCGTCAACGAATGATAGAGTCCTACCCCTCCCATCCAACTGTTGTTCAGTGATCGGCACCGTATACACGTTGAATAGTACTGGTGACAGTGGTGAACCCTGCGGCAATCCTGGACATATCGTTATCGGCTCAGAAGACCAACTCCCGCATCTTAGCACCACCTTCCTTTGGAGTAGAACTGCAGCTATCCATCGTACAAGGTGAGGGTGCACTTTCAGTCTGAGGAGGGTTTGCATCAAGTGCTCGAAAGATACTTTGTTATATGCGTCCTCTAAGTCTATGGCGGCCGCACATGTCTCTTCTCTGACCTGAAATCCTTCGTAAACATCTTGAGCAAAGACCGCCGCATTCAGCCATGACTCTTTGTTGCGTCTGTATCCTCCAAGTGTGGGCGGGAAGCAGCCGAGCTGTTCCAAGTCCCAAGCAAGTCTGTGTGCTACAATTTTCTCTAGTAGCTTGCCAACAGTATTCTGCATCGTAATGATTCTGTAGCCGCTTATCTTGGGGTGGTCTTTGTTCGGTTTTGGCAGCGGCAGCAAGTAGCTGTGTAGCCATTCTTCTTTGACCTGACCCCTCTGGATACTGGTGTTGAATTCTCTGGCCAGTTCTTCCATGTCATCATCTGATATCACCATTAGGTCACCATATCGGATGCTGTCTGGGCCTGGGGCGGTGTTAGGTGATTTCTTTAGCATCGCACGCAATATGTCAACTGTGATTGTCCATTCTTCGTCTGTCCCGACCCCCTCGCACATCTGAGAGAGTGTTGTTGTGGTCCTCTGTCTGGCGGGCTCGTCTTTCTGGTCAGTCTGTTCTATGTAGCGTACAAGAAGGGCCTTACCTTTATCCGCATCCGACTTTTTCCATGCGAGGTCTGTGCCTTGAAAGTCTGGAATACCCCTACGTTGTGCAGCACCGTTCATGCTCTTGTGGAGGCGCCAGAATGTCGTAAGAGATTGCTCGGAGCACACCTTCCTGCAGAACTCGTCCCATTTGTCGGCCTTGGCCTGTTTGGCGCAGGATTTGAATAAAGTCCTCGTCCTAACGACCTCAGTCTTCAGGTTCGCCAACTCAAGTCCCAAGCAAAAATTCAATCACCAAGTGACTTTACTCACTCCAGAAACGGGTTATGAGTTTAATTTATAGGAAGCATATAACTGATAATCCTAGCCTACATAAACGCATTCAGCTACTACCACTAAGCAAACGCCTACTTTTCAACAAGGCCAAAGTAATTCACAGAAATCCTACATCGGAATGGTCTTAATTACCTTTGGCCATTTTTTAAAATATAATGCAAGACACAGTAAACGACTAAATATATTATACATCCCGAAGCCTAGGAAACAAGCAAAACAAGCTTAACGTAATAAACCGTAGAACAAGCAATCTTCCATAAGAAATTAAAGATAATACCAATCCCTATACATACAACCGCAAATTATTCAAACACTATCTCAGTACAGGTTACCTTCCTCGTTAATAATAATAATAATAATAATAATAATAAAAATAATAATAATAATAATAATAATAATAATAATAATAATAATAATAATAATAATAATAATAATAACATAGTATAAAAGCCAGCTCCCTTTTGGTAGATCATTGTGTTCCCCATAGCTAATAACAATTGCCACATAAATCATTAATGTTAATGAGTCATGTAGTAGTATCTTTTTTTCATTTTCCCCATGCCTTTATAATGCATATCTTTTACATTGTTGTTGTTCTCAATTAGCCTTGAATGTGGATGAAAGAGAGTGATAGAAGCGCAGAATGTTAGACGGCCTTGCGTGCCCAATTCTTAACAATTTGAAAATAAAGTTTGTTCGTTCCTTCCTTCGTACGTTCTTTTTTTTTTTTTATTTTTTTTTTGCATATTTATGTTTGAATGTATTCATGTTGATCTTTGCATGTCTCGTGATAACTGTTATTTAATACCTGTTGTTATTTGCTTCCTATGTTATCTTTCCTGTTTCTCTGTCTAGTCTTCCATCCATCCATCCATCCATCATGTGCCATGCCAATAAGCATGGGCGGTCATGTTTTGCCATCTCACTCAATGACCAGAGTCGTGAATCAGCTCCGTGTTCCTGTCTCGACCATGCCACGTGGCCAATCCATCCAGGTATTTACTTCTCGGTCTTCCCCTTGGTCTCTTCCCATAAATCTTGCCAGTTTTCACCAAGTGCTTGAAGTCGTTTCTACTCATAACATGCTCAAAAATATTTGACAGCCTACGTCTAATGACTCTAATCAGTTTACGATCTTCATTTGTTTCTTGAAGTACTTGTTTATTGTTTTTTCTGTCTGTCCATGGTGTCCTTTGCATTTTCCCCAGAAACCACATGTCCACAGCCATCAGATGTTTTTCAGCTTGACTGCTCATTGTCCATGCTTCACATCCATATAAAAGTACAGGTTCTATGTAGCACCTCAGCTCTTTTTCTCTTTTCAATTGATATCTTTTTATTGGTCAGTATGTTTTTCATCTTGCAAAAGGCTACCTTTGCAATGGCAATTCTTGTTCTTATCTCTTCAAGGCATCTCCCGTTAGATGGTACAACTGTTCCGAGATAACTGTACCGATTAACTTGCTTAAGAATATGCCCATTTACTCGTATATCACATTGGGGTATTTCCTTTCCCCAGTAACGACTATAATCTGTGCCTTCTTACTTTTCAATTCTAACCCTAGTTGTTCACTGTGTGTAACAACCGCATCTACTAAATGCTGCAGGTCCTGTTCATTGTCTACAATCAAGACTGTATCATCTACATATCTAATGTTATTGATGCATCTTCCCCCAATGTTGATTCCCTCCATATCTTCTATATTTCTGAAAATATTTTCACTCTACAGGGAAAAAAGATCTGGACACATTACACATCCCTGTCTCACACCTCTTTTAAAAGGCTGAGATTGGCCTACATCATTAGCAGTTCTGATGGCAGCTTGTTGTTTCCAATATATGTTTTTTACAAGTCTAAGGTCTTTTCCATCAATTTGTAAATCTTCAAGCATCCTTATCATGTCGACATGTCTAACTATATCGAAAGCCTTTTTGTAATCAATAAAGCAAGGATATAGATCTTTGTTTACTTCTATAGAACTTTCAATTACTGTTCTTAGTATATACAAAGCATTTACTGTACCCTTGCCTTTATAAACCCACATTGTTCTTCTCCTATTTCGGTTTGTAATTTCTTCCTAGCTCTTTGCATGATAATTCGCAGCAAACTCTTCTTGATGTGACTCATTATACTAATTGTTCGATGCTGATCAGATTCAAAGGCTCCTGATTTCTTTGGGATAGCAAGACATATAGAATTGCATAACTCAGGAGGTATATCTCCAGTATCATATATTGCATTAAGCAGTCTGGTGACTTGGTCTATTCCATATTCTTCTAAGGCATTGATCATTTCTATTGTGATGTTATCTGTACCCGGGGTCTTGCCAGTTTTCATATGGTTAAGAGCATTCTGAACTTCCATCTTCAAAATTGATGGTCCTTCATTATTATTCCGATGATCATATTGTTCTTCTCTTGTGTCATCATAAAGGTCTTTCACATAATCTGACCACGCATGAAAAATCTGATCTTTTTCTATTACGATTTTGCCCTCTTTGGTTTTTAGTCAACCCGTTGATGATGTTTTCTTTTGTTAGTGATGCCATTAATTCTTTTGTGCATTAATTTGGTGTTCCGGGTGTTATGTTGGTTTTCAATTTCCTTGCAATTTTCATCAAGTCATGTTTCTTTTGCCTCTGTGCATAGTTTCCTAATTTTCCTGTGAATCTCTTCATATTTTTCCTTTTTATTTTTGTTATTTCTTCTTATTTCCATGAGTTTTAAGATGTCTTCCGTCATCCATTTCTTGCGTCCCATTATATTTATTTTTTGGGATGGTTGTTTCTGCATCCTGGTTGACTGATTTCTTTAATATTGGTTGTTGACATCTTGAAATAATATTTTCATATCGGGCAATGCATCAAATCTGTTCTTTACCTCTACGTTGAATTTATCTTTTATCTCCTCACTCTTCAATACCCGCAGATCAAATCTTATGTTTCTTGGTGTATATTTGACTTTCTTTAATTTTATATGTATATTGCTTAAGATTAATCTATGGTCGCTGTAGCAGTCCACGCTTGGTATAGTTTTTTTTTTCAACTTTTAAGGCATTTCGAAATCTTCTATTGATGAGAATGAAATCAATCTGATTTTTTTAATCTTATGATCAGGACTCCTCCATGTCCATAATCTCCTTGGGTGCTGTTTATACCGGGTGTTTCCAATAATCACATCATGCTCTTTTGCCCACTGTACAAGTCTGTTTGGGAAATCATGAGGAATATGGGCTTTCCATCACATGTAGTACATCTCAAAACAATGCTATATCTAGACCTACAAGCAGCAGTTAGAATAGATGGCGAGACATCAGATTAGTTTGACATCAAGCAAGGAGTCCGTCAGGGCTGCGTGCTGTCACCCTATTTGTTTAACCTGTACACCGAAAATATAATGAGAAATGTAAGAGATGATATAAACAGGGAGCCATATGATGCCCTAAATATCGGCGGTCATGACATACCAGAGATTCGATATGCTGATGATACAGTATTACTATCCACAACACAGAATGGCATAGAAAACCTAATAGCCTCAACACAATTGAATAGTGAAAATCACAACTTATATCTTAACATAGCAAAAACAATGATAATGCATACAGATATAACTACTATGGAGAAAGAAATATACATTAATGGGAGAAAATTGGAGGTGGTGGAAAATTTTGAATATCTTGGGTCATTGATTACCAATAATGGTGACACAATGAAAGAAATTAAACGGCGACGATCCATTGCTCTTCAAAGACTAAAACAGATGAATAAATTATGGAGTGGGACAGACAGAACTACAAAAATTAGATTTTTAAGAGCATGCATCTTTCCCATTGCAACATACGCCTGTGAGACATGGACACTTACTAAACAAGCTGAACAGCGCATACATGCCTTTGAATATAAATGTTATAGACGAGTTCTAAGAATATCTTGGGTAAAGAAAAGAACAAATTCATCCATACTTCAAGAGTTTAATATTGAGGAGGGATAAAACAAAGAAAATTGAAGTATTTTGGTCACTTGAAACGTCACGACAGTTTGGAGAGAACAATAATGGAAGGGTATATGCCTGGGAAGAGAGGAAGAGGAAGGCCAAAGAGAAGATGGGTGCAGGATGTGGCGGATGATCTCCAGATGGGTGTATCAGACGCGGGACATCTTGCTTCTAATCGAGAAGTTTTCCGGATGGTTGTTATGGGAGCGAGGTTCTGCAAAGGACATGCTACTGAATGAATGAATGAATGAATGAATGAATGAATGAATGAATGAATGAATGAATGAATGAATGAATGAATGAATGAATGAATGAATGAATGAATGAATGAATGAATGAATGAATGAATGAATGAATGAATGAATGAATGAATGACAAGTCTGCAACCTCTTTCATTCTCTTCCCCTAGTCCATACTACTACGCATCCGTCCTGTTGATTTCCAATTTTGGCACACCAGTCACACATGATGATAGTTACTTCAGAATTCTTACATTTCTTGAAGGCTTTCTCTAAATCACTATACAATTCATCGATGCTGTCATCACTACTGTCTGATGCATAAACTTGTATGACGTTGACATCAAAAGGTCTTCCACTCAACTTTGACAGTAATACTCTGTCTGATACAGTCCAATACCCTCTGATCGATTTTGATCTCTCTGTATCCATTATAATTGCTACTCTTCGCTATTGTTTCTCTCCACCAGAATAGATTTTTCTATATTCCTCAGATGTTATAATGCCCATCCCTGCCCATCTGGTCTCACATATACCTAACAGGTTAATATTTAGTCTTCCTATTTCATTCTTAATGTTATCAAATTTCCCATCCCCACTCATAGTTCTTACATTCCAAGTTCCTAATTTCAATGTTGATACTCTTTTGCATTCAGTCGCCTGCTGACGGTCTGGAGTCACCTGGGGCACATGACTACTCCTACCGAGTGGGGCTGCTCCTATGCAGCACCCATTTACGCCGTTTTCCTGATTATCGATGAGTTTGCAATACATGATATTCTTGGCATCTGTAAAGAAGATAGTTTGCCATTGCTTTCCTTCCTAGCAGTGACCATACTGGTCGATGACCTTAGCCATAGTCTCTCAGAAAAAAGAGAAGCTCTGCCTACCGTCGTGAAGCTGGAGACCATAACCTACAACTATCTGTTGGCTGCTCTTCAACTTCATCCACCACCTCCCATCTTCTATCCTCTGTTAAAACAGCGTCAATATACGTGTAATTTCTAATTTTTATTTATTATTTGTTAAATGAGTTTCCATTTATTGTTAGGCTATTTCTACATTCGGACTGGATCATATGATACTCTTACTTTTATTTCCAATTAATATTTATGAATAATTTCTGAGATCATCAGAAGCGCAGACGATAGGATTAATGTTGTTTGTGTGTCTATGTGGGTGTATTGTTTTAAATGTGTGATAGACGACCTAAATGACTGGACTACAACGCCGAGCAACAGTCGGCTTTCAAACGGGTTGTATGGTTAGGTGTGTGAATCATACATTTAAGCAAGCCACGTGGCAGTTCACTTTGCTGCATGTTGGCAGATTACAATGTTGCACGAAGGGTCAAGCATGGAGAAAGGGACAGAAAAGGATCTAAGTCTAGTCGAGTAATAGTCAGCGGTATTATGTGTAAATAAAGACTAGTGTGTTGCCCCAACAAGCTAGGGTCTGGTATAGTTTATACCTGTCCTAGATGATAACCCGACAGCATAGTTGTCATACGTGAAGTAAAGGCCCCCTTTACTCTCCTGTATGCCTAGTGGGTTAACAAGTTAGTTGCATATCCTTTACAGGACGTGTGCAGTCAACACCAGCATTGTTTGCTGTTGTTGATGTCTTGTTAAATTTACGATCAGTAGTTTGCCATTGCTTTCTAAACGACCGGCACCCATGCCATTTAAGTAAAAATCCAGGTCAACGCGGTCTGCTGCCAAATCGCGCGAAACTGTGTTTCTAACTCGGTAGAAGGATCATGAACTGCGTCCGTAACCCCTTTGGCACAGAGCGGGAGACATATAGTGCTAGTCCCGTGTATTTTAGACCAATGGGCAGTCAATGCGGTCAGTATTTCCGAGGACATTTCCGGGCATACCTATTAGGCTGAGTCGGCCTGAGAGTCCAGCTCAATTATAAAATAATCCGTTTCCATGAGGTTGCGAACATACGACCACAGGGCCGGCAGGCGGGACGCGCTACTGCGGCACGCATTGACACCGTGGCGGTTATCTCTGATTACTCCTGGAAGATGGTAAAAGATGGTAAAAGATGGGTTCACCAGGTGTTTAGGCGAGACAATAGAGGCCAATGTTGAGCTTGTACTTGAGCAAGTTACTTTAGCTGAGAGTAAGTTTTAAATATTATATTAAATGCGTGAAAGTAACGAAAAATAAACTTTAGCTGCGTGAATGTTATGAAACATCAATTTTACCTGCATGACGGTAATGAAAAAATAAATTGTAGCTGCGTGGAGATTTAATAAACAACAGAAACGTTAGCCTTGTAAAGTTAATTATAAATATCCTTCATGCCGCACCGCGCGTAATTGCCTACATGTGATAAGTACTAACCAATAAATAAAAGAGCACATGCTTATCGTCCCATGATGCATAGGTTCTGTTTCTGACCGTTGAGAAAATGGCCGGGTTGATCCCAAATCCGCCCAAAGAAGCTCAAAGAGCGGTAATTCAGTTTCTTTCAGTTTAAGGATGTCGACCAGTGGACATTCATCGAAGAATGCAGGCAGCATACGGTAACAAATGTGTGTCGAAGACAACAGTGACAGACTGGGCACGAATGTTCCGGAAAGGACGTCAGTTCATGACAGATCTTCGACGGCCGGGTCAAGCGCATATTGTTGCAACAGAAAAAAAAAACATCGCCAAAATTGATGCAGCAGTACAGATGAACCGTTGTCGAAGCATACGTTCGCTAGCGAAAGAATTTGATGTGTCAATTGGGACAATTCAAAAGGTCGTTCGTAAGAAACTGCAATATCGGAAGTTATGTTCATAGTGGGTACCAGGGATGCTGACCGACCACCAAAAAGAGGAACGCATGGGATGGTGTTTGAACCACTTGCTGCGTTACAGAGTGGAGGGTGATGCATTTCTATTCCGCATAGTGGCAGGCGATGAATCATGGTGTCACCACTTTGAGCCGAGCAGCAAAAGAGAGAGCATGCAATGGAAGCATGCTGGATCACCAAAAGCCAAAAAAAAAATCAAGTTACAGATTTCCGCTGGTAAGTTTACGCTGAGCGCATTTTTTGACCATGAAGGGCTATTGTTGGCCGACTTTAAGGAACCTGGTGTCAACATCAACTCTACCCACTACTTGCAAACACTAGACAAGCTTCAAAAAGCCATCAAGAATAAACGACCGGGCATGCTTTCTCACGGTATGATTTTGTTGCACGATAATGCTCGTCCGCATGTTACAAAGATTGCACAGGAAGCATTAGCTTGGAAGAAGTGGGAAATTCTGCAACAGCAAGCCTATAGTCCTGATTTGTCACCATGTGATTTTCATTTGTTCGGACCTGTAAATAAAAGCTCTCAAGGGGCAACGATTTCACACAGATGCAGACGTAATGAACGCGGTAAACACATGGTTCAGTGAGCAACCACAATCCTTTTTTGTGGACGGCATTCGCAGCCTACCTAAGCAATGGGATGCTTGCCTGAATGCCTACGGCGTCTTCTTCTGACCAACACATGGTGCATAATTCATTCAAAATGAATGCTTTGTTTAATTCTACCACACCTGTTAATGTTTCTTTCATGCTTTTGTAATAAATTCAAAACAATGTTTTCCCGTGATGAATTTGAATAACGAAGACACAAACAATAGACTGCACGATTTATTGCTTGGCATATTTCGCTGCATCTCGTCAGGTACATACTGCAGAAATCATACAACGTAAAGTGAATTAACTAGATAAATCCTTCAAACTAAAATATACACATGTTCGCACTGTAGAGTCGATTGCCTACCACGGTAATTTTAAACTGACTAACATGTCTTTCTGCTTGCACAAGTACGGCTTACGAAGGTTGATTAGTATAGCTTCAGCAAACTTTAACAATCGACTACTTTGTGTGATGAACAACACCCGGAAAGCACTTCTCTTTCAACCACGTGACCGCTCTCGAGCACATGTCTTACGACCGATGAAGCAGGACTGTTCCGGTGTGTCAGCCTGCCTAGGCTACCATCTTCTGTGTGTAGTATCTTGTCCACCCAATTCGGAATGTGTCCCGAAACCCTGCAATGTAACTGTCGCTCAGTTCTACCTATGTAGATGGCCTCGCATCTGCATGTAAATTGTTAAATACAATTTGATTTGGCGTACAAAGCTACAGGTTTTGTAATAAAGCCATTGGAACGGGTTTCAAATGAACGACCCTTATACATCAGGACACAATAGTATGTTAGGACACAACAATACTACAATATGACTCTCTCTCTCTCTCTCTCTCTCTCTCTCTCTCTCTCTCTCTCTCTCTCTCTCTCTCTCTCTCTCTCGTACACACACACACACACACACACACACACATATATACTCACACAGGAAGGACAGTTATTAAGTAACAGGAATTTTATTATAAAATGCAGAAAGAGTATGGACAGCGGAATATTTTATTTCATGACACAAACTGGTTATTAAGCAATATCCTACTTAAGGGTTGTTATAATTCAGCAGTTTGAGCATGCGCAATAGCGATTACAAAAATGGCTCCCTACTAGACTTGCACCCTGGAAGAACAACAAGGCGTTAGTCATTTTCATGGTCAGAGGATTGTGAAATCAATGGAAGAATGATGGTTCAGTATGAAGTCAGTGTTTGAGACAGGGGAGAGTGTATGAATGTGTAGAAAGATATCCAATTTCGCTGGGAAAGTCTCGATGACCATCTTTTGTGGGATAACAAAGGCCCTATATTGGAGCATTTACAGGAAAGGGGTGAAACTGTTGCTAGTACTCGATACAGTGACATGCTACTGAATAAACTTAAGTCCGCGATGTAATCGAAAGGCCGGGGACTTCTTTCGAACAGAGTATTGTTGCTGCACAACAATGCCCGCCCTCATACAGCTGGTCTATAGCGGATACACAACGTGATCTGAAATTCGAAGTCTTGAAACACTCAGTATACACTCGAAGTTTGGCGTCATCGGACATTCATTTGTTTGTACATTGGAAGAAATCTGCAGTCAGAGGTTTGCAGATGACAACGAGGCAATGAAGGCGCTTTAAGACCACAGCCAAAAACTATTGCCTCCGAGGCATCAACAAGCTAGTGGATAGGAGGGCCAAGTGTGTTGCCAGGTAGGAGGAATATGTTTAGAAATAATACCCAAATAAAATGTTATAAAAATAAATGTTATGTGAAATTCCAATTACTTAATGACTTCTCCTAGTGCACACGCACACACACACGCACACACACGGGCATGCGCACACACACTGACGCACGCACGGGCACAACTGAGTTTAAAGGCGAGAAATCAGCTTCACAACACATGGTGTTATCCCATGTGGCTCGGGATTTGTCCGCACGAGGGCCTGCAGCGAGCGTGGTACAAAGCACGAACTCCCAGCGACCACCCTCTGAAGTCTCCGCGAAGGGTGCATGAGTCGGGAGTCAAGCGCACAACATTCGTATCGGAAGGCCAGCGGTTGAATCGCTACTCCGCTGTGACCGTCTGTGTGTGTGTGTGTGTGTATGTGCATGTGTGTGCGTGTATGTGTGGATGTGTGAGTGAGTGTTGTGTGAGTGTGTGAGTGAGTGAGTGTGTGAGAGTGTCTGTCAGTGAGTATGTGTGTGAGTGTGTGAGTGAGTGAGAGTGTCTGTCAGTGAGTGTGTGAGAGTGTCTGTCAGTGAGTGTGTGAGAGTGTCTGTCAGTGAGTGTGTGAGAGTGTCTGTCAGTGAGTGTGTGAGAGTGTCTGTCAGTGAGTGTGTGTGTGAGTGTGTGTGTGAGTGAGTGTGAGTGACTGAGTGAGCACGTGTGTATGTGCATGTGTGTGCGTGTATGTGTGAATGTGTGAGTGAGTGAGTGTGTGTGTGAGTGTGTGTGTGAGTGTGTGAGTGAGTGAGTGTGTGAGAGTGTCTGTTAGTGAATGTGTGTGTGTGAGTGAGTGTGTGTGAGTAAGTGAGTGAGTGAGCTAGTGTGTGAGTGAGTGCGTGCGTGCGTGCGTGCGTGAGTGAGTCAGTGAGTGAGTGAGCGAGTGAGTGAGTGAGTGAGTGAGTGAGTGAGTAAGTGAGTGAGTCAGTCAGTCAGTCAGTCAGTCAGTCAGTGAATGAGTCAGTCAGTCAGTCAGTCAGTCAGCCTGTCAGTGAGAGAGTGAGTGAGTGAGCGGGTTTGTGCGTGGGTGGGTGGGAGGGTGAGTCAGTCTGTCAGTCGGTCAGTCAGTCAGTCAGTCAGTGAGCGAGTGAGTGAGTGAGTGAGTGAGTGAGTGAGTGAGTGAGTGAGTGAGTGAGTGAGTGAGTGAGTGAGTGAGTGAGTGCGTGACCCCTTATGTTTTTTATTTGCGAAATGGTTTTTGTTTCTCAATTTCTAGGCTGTCAAAAAGCTGCGAATAATCATTCATGGAGCAAGTAAAAGGTTGGGGGTCGATGTTTGTTTAAAAGGCCAACTCGTTCATGTGTCAACAGTTAATTTTCTCTTGTGAAGCGGCGATACCGGTACAACTGTCAGTTAATTATTGCTTGTGTGATCACTGCCAACGATGTAACGAAATATTAGTCTAGAAATAACCGTTTAGTAAACTTATCTCCGTAGCAAGATACTTGAGTTTATCGTCGAGAGGTTGTCGATAGTTACTTGTATTCTAACAATGCAGGTGGTTTCCAGCATAGGCTGTCATACTGCTTCACTACCCTAACTCTCTGTATATCATCCGTGCCATAATATGCTCCCAGGCTACCATGCAATAGTATAAAGTGCCGTTCTTATCTCTCATTCCCCAAATCTATTCTTTTGACGTTACTATAATGAGGTTTTAAAAGCACTGCCCCTCTCTCTCTCTCTCTCTCTCTCTCTCTCTCTCTCTCTCTCGAGAGAGAGAGAGAGAGAGAGAGAGAGAGAGAGAGAGAGAGAGAGAGAGACGGATGGACGGACGCACGGACGTCATAAGTAAACTTGTGTTAGCACGTGTGTGATTGTGAGTAAGTACATGTGTGTGCGGAGGGCTGAGTGGTCTCGAGGCATGGTTTCTGTCTCGATTGCTGGAGGTCCCGAGTTCAAGCCCTAGTGAGGGCAGGGATTTTTTCACTTGGGGTTCTAGTAACAACATTTCTCCTGGTCTCTGGCAGTGAGATCGAACGCCCGTATGTAAAACATCCCTTGATAGTTGGAAATCTAAAAAGAGTAGCTTAACGGCGCTGCCCGGGCAAAACTTCGAGTTAAAAATCTACCCAAAGTATTTCAGGATCCTTGCTAGTGCTACGGTGGTCGTGCACTGAGCTGAGATTCTCCGGTCTCAGGCTTGAGTTAGGAGTAGAACGGGGCACCAATTGGTTACACCCGTATGTCGTGATGTTGATCCGTCGACTAAACTAAACTAAACTAATGTGTATGTGAGGGAGTGTGTATTTGTGTGATATCGAGTGGTTGCATAACTGTGAGAGTTTCTGTATTTGATGTAAGTATGTATGCAGGATTGTATGTGTGTATTTATTAATGTGCGCGTGTATGTGTTTCTCTCTGACTGCCTGTCTCATAACATGGTAATATGCATTGTTTACGTTTACAACATTCATTTAACAATGTTTTCTTTTTCCTATGTGAATGTAACATGCACACTTGATGAACGAAAGATGAGTGATTGGAAGTGCCGAATGTAAGATGGGCCTGCGTTGGTTCGTTTGTTCTCCCTCTCTCTCCCTCCCCCCCCCCCTCTCTCTCTCTCCCTCCTCTCTCCCTCTCTCTCTCTCTCTCTCTCTCTCTCTCTCTCTCTCTCTCTCTCTCTCTCTCTCTCAAACAGAAGCTGGGTAAAGAGCAGAGACCTGCACGCTTGCCTCTCGACCCAGTGGTTATGGGATTCTTGACAAATTGACCTACTCTTTCATGTGGATACAGCCTAAACTAGGCACCAATGATAGTTCTGGAAAATAAAAGCGATGGGCTTGACAGAGACCACACCTATTATCTAAAGCAAATTGGATTAATTTAATAATTGGCGAACAACATATACCTACAGCGTTTCAAGTTAAGGGAGAATGTCCTTTATTTGCGATGTAAAGCTTATCAGTCATAAACTTTCTCATTCTTTCCATCTCGCCTATTTTTATAACATATTCCAATTTACACCTCTAGCCTTGTCCAAACTATTAGATCACAGACGGGGAAAAATATTGTTTGATGCTATCTACCCCACCTTTGAATGCTAGACTAACGCCAAATGTCGTTCTGAAAACCACAATTTACGATATAGGATGAGATCAGCTAAGCCGTAAAATAAACAAGTTCAGTTTTAAAACAATATAATTATAAGTGTCATAATTGACGTTGCGGCCAGCAAGCTTTCGGCAGAAAAGAAAAACCAGAAATTAAAAACACTAATAAAGCTGTATTAAAAAGCTACAGAAAATGATACTGAGCTGAGAAACGTAGATCATGGAGAAAGGTTGTGTGTCGCAGCTGCTCAGAACACATGCAGTCGTGTGCTGTGGTATCAAATGATCAACTGACCAGCACAGACACAGTAGGTTATGAATAACTAGTTAGTAGTTCTATGTAGTTTACGTTCACTAGTTTGCCATTGCTTTCTGAATTGCCAACGCTCGTAACTTTGTGGGAATCGACGCAAAGTGATCTGCATCACAATAGCCTATGGCTGACTTCGAAGTCCGTCTGTCAGAATGATAAAACTGCATTAACTACCTTAAGTCACGGATGCCTACCTCAGCGGTGAAGACAGAATTAATGCACTAACCCCTAGGTCACGGATGCCTCCCTCAGCGGTGAAGACAGAACAAATGCACTAACCCCTAAGTCACAGATGCCCACCTCAGTGGTGAAGACAGAACAAATACAATTACAAATAAGTCACGGACGCCTATCTTAGTGGTAAAGACAGAACAAATACCCCAATTCTCGGACTCCTACCTTATCGGTCAAGACAGAACAAACACAATTACACATAAATCACGGACGCCTACCTTATCGGTGAAGACAGAACAAATACAATTAACCATAAGTCACGGAAGCCCACCTCAGCGGTGAAGAAAGACCACATACAATTATCCATAAGTCATGGACCCCTGCCTCAGAGGTGAAGACAGAACAAATACAATTACCCACGACTTACAGAAGGCGATAATAATGTCATTGGGAAGGAGATGGCGGAGAAAAGAGACAACAAATACATAGATGGACATTTCGTTACTAATCCACGACGGTAAAATATATGCAACATTAACATGCTAGAACATCGGATAAGACACATTGTGAAACCGGAGTAGCGTTATTTGTAATTTGGCTACATACATGTTTGCCCATATACATTATTCAACTGCAGCTGAGTGAAAGTGCCGTTAAATATAACGACGAGCTGACATTATTATGTTTTCGGTCAATTAGATTTTTGGCTGGCACGTTAATGTCGTTGATATGTGGCTGCGCTGATAATGTCATGAGCACTGTTGGACGATTGTTCGATGCTTGGGCTCGTAGTCCGCCAGCAAGAGGAAAAGGTTGACCACCTATTCCTCCGGGCCTGCAAAATATCATGACTCTATCATATCACATACCACTATCACAAGTAGTAGGAAATGTGCAAAACGATTATCATTTAGGGTTAGTAACCTTCTAGGTCACGGTATAAAACGTTAAATGCGTGTTATACCGCTCACGTCGTGACGTCACGAAATCCCGCCTCATGAACGTGAAAAGTAGGTTAGATATCTGGACCAATGGTAGTAACTGTGATGTGTGTGTGTGTGTGTGTGTGTGTGTGTGTGTGTGAGTGTGTGTGTGTGTGTGTGTGTATGTGTGTCCGGGACGGACGGGACAGACGGTGCGAGCGGCGGGGTGGGGCGGCGGGGCGGTCGAGCGCGGTGCGGTCAGGCACCCAATAAAATACGTGACATGGATGGGTAGGTGATTATTATTAGTCATGGATTCTAGGTGTAAACATCCTTTTACGGCTTTGATTGCGGGCCAACGGAAAGTGGGAAATCCCTCTTTGTACAAAGGTTCCTGGCCCATCAGCGACATCTGAATCGACTTGATCAGTACAGACACAAGCCTTTAGGCGTAGTGGATATCAAGGTAAAAATACCAGAAGTCAGCATTTCACCAGCACCAGTAGTCGCGACACCCAGTCAGCCAACGCCTATTCAAGTAACGCCCAAAAGTCAAACAGCCGAGCACAATAGTCAAATAGTCAAACAACACTGCCGTACAAACTCAGGCAAAATAAGAAGAAGAGCAAGATACCCACCCAAGTGGGAAAAATGGCTGCGCAAATAAGAAAGTATTACTTTGACCCTCAGAAACCCGGAGACTACGGTGGGGCCGCCACCTTAAAACGGAATACTAAACTGAGTGCTGAGAAAATAGAGGCTTGGTTACGGTATCAGGATACGTATACTTTGCATACACCGATCCGTCGCTGTTTTCAGAAACGTCAGACCATAACCGTTGGTATAAATCATCAATGTCAAGCCGACTTGATAGATATGAGACTATTACATAGATACAACGATGGGATGTCGTACCTAGTGACGTGTCTTGACGTGTTTAATAAATATGCCTGGGACATCGCGATCAATATATAAACGGTGAAAATGCTAGTGGAAGCCGTAAATAAGATTTTTGCTGATAGACAACAGGTAAATTTTCAGACTAACAAAGGGTCGAAATTTGTCAACCGGAAGTTCTTAAGATTTCTGAAAGATCGAGGTGTGCATATCTTTTTTCGACTGAGAATGAAGACGTTAACGCTGCGATAGTGGAAAGATTCAACCGGACCATTAAAGAAATAATATGGGGTTATTTCACAAAGACCAATACACTTCGCTACGTCAATGTGATGGATAAGCTGATCCGCAACTGCAACGGTTCGTATCACAGAAGTATTCGCATGGCACCCGTGCAAGTTAGTTAGTTAGTCGCGGTTCCAGCTTCACGGCAACGGGTCGTCCCCATTATGCTCCGTTCCTGTGCCAGTGAATATTACACAAAATGCTCCGCACTGCCCAATGTGAAAAGTGGAACAGAAAGGAGTCTCGGCAAGACAAAAGCCCACACAGGCTCACTGTCCATAATGCCGCCGCCAGAATGCCAACACAAAAGTCCTGCACGAAAATACAATTAATCGTCGATGGAATCGGCAGTCACCAGAAAGACTTCATTGACCGGGATTTTATCCCACAATGCTCGGTCTCTTTTCCGCAGGTGACCCACCAAAAGAGCCGCACAAAGCACGAACTCCGTAGCTCCAGCGACTACTCCCAGGGATCTCCTGAAAAATGCACTTGTGAACCGAAAAGGCACACCAGTAATCAATTCAGCGACGGCTGGCCATTGTTCCGAACATGCAGTTCACCGTGCAAACAGCGGACATATGTTAAAGCATTCCACACGAATCTCACAGCTTAGAGTGTCGCGCCACACACTCAGTCAGTAGCAGGGTGACGGAACTATTTGCCCGTGTAAGTCAACTATACTAATCAAGAAGAGGTGTGGAATAACTTGTATCAGAAGAAGGCTCCAGAAAACTGCATTTTACAGCCGGCGATGGAGACACGTTGTTTCAACCCAAACCACCTTTTTAGAACGGATATATGCAATCGTGGACAGAAGAACTGTTTACCGTAAGTCGTATGAACGATACCAGTCTGGTGACGTATGTGCTTAAGGACGATTCAGGGGAGGAAATACAAGGGTCATTCTACCGGGAAGAGATCCAACCAGTCGGAGATAAGCAAGTGTATCGCATCGAAACCAGTCTTACAAGAAAGACCCAGGAGAGGCGGTGGTAAAGAGTATTTAGTGAAGTGGTTCGGATATCCCAAGTAATTCAACAGTTTTATATCGGACCTAACCAGATACAAATGGAATCACCAAATATAGGGGAATGAACGTGGCCTTTGGTGGACAGCGAGTACGCAACTACAGATTGTCTTCTTCTGTCAACTGGTCGTTATATACACCGTCATTGGTGTATCACTATTCAGTCGTCTCGAGGCAGCGCCGAAGCATCCGTGAGCAAGTTGTGGATCTCTCTAATAAGTAGCTGGGTTACATGCTACCAAACCGTAAAATATGAGATTCTACGTGACATTACTGAGCATTGCTTCGCTGAACATGTTTCCCAGCAACACTCCAGGTCACTATTTCGTCAAGTTACCGCAGACTATTGAGGTGAGCCAAGAGTAGGAATTGGGTCTGGCCGAAAGTCGATTCTGCAATGTGCTAGAAAATTAAGTGTTGATAAGATGCAACCCACCCAACGGAGAGTGGTAAGAAGATCGTGCGTGTTCCACGGGGCTGTACAGGTCACCAGACACGTTTATAGCTGCTCTGAATCGACTAATGAAAGAGCCTATGTGAGCGACCAGACGCGAGTTAGATTCTATTTCAACAAGGTATCAAAGATGGTCATTGAGAAAATATTCAAACTCAGGGCCACTGTTGCATTTAGCGACAAGTTGTAAGTGATATTAGACATAACTGAAGGTGAAGTGGCGATATACTTGAATAAAGAGCTTCAAAATGTCTACGTCTACTGCGATCTCATATCGGCGAGACCAGTCAGAGACCGGCCTCAGTGAATCGTGTGTACGACAAACCTCACTACGTACCGCTGAGTAGTTACTACTTCGACATGGTGGAAATACGTTTAACAACCGATATGGGCACACAGATCTCATTCACTACAGGAACGTCAGTGCTGACATTACTTTTTCGAGCACGGAAACGCCCAGACCTAGAATAATGGTGATATACGTGGCGTACGTCGAAGTCCCAAGATGTACGAAGACTTTTAGGGTAACCAAGCTGGACATGGCATGCCAGTGTTTGTGGGTAGTCAGAGTCAGAGTCAGAGAGGACGTGGTATCGGTAGCCTCTTCGGTGGACTCGGTCGCACGATTCTACCCTGGATAAAGACCGGTGATAAGGCCTTACTCAGAGAAGGTGTCGGTAAGGGTCTGCGAGTGGCACAACACGCTTTAGCAGGTAGGAACGTTGGATAAACCTTTAAAGGCCACGCCAAGCAAGCCAGTCAGCGTCTACTGCAAGGAGGGGTCAACCACGTTAGCCAATCGGGTAGCGGTATTAGAAGAAAGAGCAGACCAGTGCCAACTGGTGAGCCCAGTAAACGTATAAAATTGACCCCCGCACCTCGTCGACTACACAAGAAGAAGCAACAGTACTCAGATATTTTTGCATGATGGCTCTCATTTTTACTCTATTTTTTTTTACACTCTATTACTATGACACGGCCAAATTCCTCGATGACACGCAAGGCGATAACAACAAAGGACTAAGAACACGACGTCAACAAGCCAGTGAGAGTCAAGAAACAAGAACACGACATGATAAACTGTGGATGTGAAAATTAAGTTGACTCCACCAAAATCCACCTTTAACTTCTTGGCCCCCGACGGGCCCTGATTATTCAACCATTATAACGTATGCCACACTGTTGGTTTGTAAAACCAAATTAAATACGGCCATCTCTCCCGCCGAAGAGAAAGCCTTGATGAGAGCAAACTCAAAATTCCCGATTAAGCGCGTGGGGTTAAAAACATTAGCCACCCTTCAGGGTTTGCTATATCACACTCAAGACAAACTGTTTATGAGTCAAACACTCACTCACATCGTTATTGGACTAATTACATCATCAGCTTTTAATGGTACTTTCAACTCTAACCCATATAATATTAAAACATTTTGTCTGGCGTGTCTAAAAATGGCTACGGTCGATCTGCCACTAGCAAACCTTTGACAATGGACTTTGATATGTACGAGCCTATGTTGCTAGTAATCTAGCGATGGGTCTTGTGGGAAAGAAGCCAGCAACTCAATTGACTATAATGAATTTAAGTATAACTATACGTTGTATGCCTTTGATCTGCGCGCAGTTTACTTGACAGAGACCAGTTTAAGATGCCGAGGAGTGGGCCTATAACAGTGGAATTTAAGTTCAACACACCCATCCCAGAGCCTTTTCAAGTCGTCGTCTACGCCGAACGCGACAGGACAATTGAAATCTCCAAGACCAGACAAGTGATAACAGATGACGCCTCATAATGAATTCACAGCAGAATTCCAGAATACTACTAGCTGATAGAGGAAGATGCTATAATGAAGAGGTGGAATGAGTATATAAGAGAATTATATGAAGGAGAAAGGGCAGAATTAACAGAAGATAGTAACTTAGAAGGTCCACCTATTCTGAAAGAAGAAGTCGCTGACGCTATGAAACGTATGAAGAAAGGAAAAACAGCTGGGCCAGATGAAATCGCAATAGAAGAATTAGAAGTATTGGGAGAATTTGGAGTAGATATATTAACCAAAATGTTGAATGATATTTACAGCAGTGGATATTTACCCAGTGATATGCTGAAATCTGTATTTATAGCTATACCAAAAAAGACCAGGAGCAATTGATTGTGAAGATTTTCGTACAATTAACCTTATAAACCATATCACTAAGCTTCTACTCAGAATCATAATGAGAAGAACCAAAAAGAAAATAAAAATGGAAATTAGTGAAGAACAGTATGGATTTGTGGAAGGAAAGGGCACAAACAATGCAATTTATACATTGCAGACACTAATAGAAAGGTCAATAGAGAAACAGAGGGACATATATTTGTGCTTCATAGATTATACTAAGGCATTTGATAAAGTAAAACATGATGAACTGATTAAAATGTTGGAAGATATCAACACTGATGGAAAAGATTTAAGAATAATAAAGAATATTTACTGGAACCAAGTAGCAGCAATTAAAATGGGAAATAAAGAGGGTAGTTACGAACAGATAAAGCTAGGAGTACGACAAGGGTGTGTCTTGTCACCCGATCTCTTCTCCCTGTATAGCGAAGTAATAATGAGAGAGATCAAAGAGATGCCAGGAATACTAGTTGGAGGTTATAATATAAATAATATACGCTATGCAGATGACACAGTATTGGTGGCGGATAATTCAACAGACCTACAACAATTATTAGACGTTGTAGTAACAGAGAGTGCAAGGAAAGGACTCAACTTGAATATCAAGAAAACAGTAACAATGGTAATATCAAAGAAAATGGTGACACCAAAATGTGACATAGAAATAGAAGGGAAAATCCTTAACCAAGTTGAGAATTTTAGATACCTAGGGGCATTTATAACATCAGATGGAAGATGTACAACAGAGATTAGGAGCAGAATAGGGCAAGGATAAGCCGCATTTCATAAAATGAAGAGTATCTTATGCAATAAGTCACTATCACTGAATGTAAGAAAGAAAGTTCTGAAATGCTATGTAGAACCAGTTTTGCTGTATGGCAGTGAATCTTGGAATGTAAATGAACAAATTAAGAAGAAATTAGAAGCAACAGAGATGTGGTTCCTGAGACGAATGTTGCGAATTCCTTGGACTGCCAGAGTAACTAACGACGACTGCCTGAAATAGGCTAATGAAACTAGAACATTATATACAACAATAAGACAGAGACAAACAGCTTTCCTCGGTCATGTGATGAGAAGAGAGGCATTGGAGAACATCGTAACAACTGGAAAGATCGAGGGGAAGAGAGGCAGAGGTAGACCAAGAGAAGTGATGCTGGATGGATTGAGACGGTGGCATGGAGGAATATCAGCAGCAGATTTGATCCAGAGAACCAAAGACCGAGATCTATGGAGAGCCATGAACGCCTACGCCAGCCGGCACGGCACTTGATGATGATGGTGATGATACATATATGCGTCTACAGCAAAGATGGCATCCATGCATCTTTTGTTTTTCCTATACTTGGTATCTGTACTAATTTTATTTTTATTATTTATTGTTTTACTACCCGCTCCGTGGCCGAGGAGTTAGCAGCTTTCTCCGCTAACTCCGAATACTCTCGTCACGTGACGCGACGAGAATTAGCAGTGGTTCGAATCGCAAAAGTGACTTATGAGAGTATGGAGCCGGTCGCTCAGAAAGTCGTGGCGTGCTGATGAGCGTAATCTAGCCTAGGAATCAACATACAGCTGAAAGATGCTGGTGTTGACCGCAATATCCTGAAACAGGATGGAAACGCGGGAAAAAAAAAAAAAAATTGTTTTACTGTTTATTGTTTTGCATTTTGAGATGCATTTGTTTTCTGTTTTCACCTTTGTTCGACTGACCCATCTGTGTAAATAACAGCATCACCCTCTAAAGAATTCTCGAAGATCAAGGCCTGTACTTCCGCTTCCACAGCAGCCGGATTTTCTTGCATGCACTTTCTGTCTAGTTGGATGCAAAACTGAAAAGGACGTACAGAACTCTGTTGGCACTTGTACTAACTCCCCGCCAGATTCTAAGTCCTTAAGTGAACATACATGGTGAAGAATGTCTTCGGCTTGACACATCCACGATTTTAATCGTTTTATCCAGCTATCCTTTACCTTCTTAATTTCACTACTCAGCGTATGCTGTGAGTTTGTGTTTACTCTGAGGTAGGCACGTGCTCGGCAAATGGTATTCTGTCCCCCTGGTCGGAAAATCAAGAATTAGCTCATGGTTACATTGGCACCTTGCTGTCTTGACAGACGATAGTTTGTTACATTGTGCTTCAAAAAGGCTTAATGACTACAATCCATAGCGATGGAGAATGTGACTGTTCAGGCGAATTCGCGCTGTAAATGTTTTTCCACAGTGGATTCATGTGAAAACATGGTAATTTTCACCATCGTGCACCATGTTACGTCTCACACGCTCGGTATGTGACTTATCTGCAATAGTTTTTTTTTCCGTTGTCTTTATTCCATTTCTGATATTTGTCCTCCATGCAACACTTTCAGCGGCGACCTGCTAGCATTGTGCATTATCAATGCCTGTATCAATCATGTCCCGCTTACACACATCTTTGTATCGTAGTAGAGGCCGACCCTGAGATCTCTTACCCACCTGTAATTTACCCAAAATGATTTCCTTTAGTAATCTACCACCATCCATCCTCATAAAGTGTCGTATCCATCAAAGTTACGAAGACTGAGCGTGGAATAAACCGTCACACAACCTAATCTTTCCAATACTTCAGTATTTGTGTTTTTGTCTTGCCACTTAATACCAAGTATATACACCGCATATGAAAGCTGTTTAAACGTTTCTCTTGGTGTGAGTAAGTTGTCCAGGCTTCACTGCGATAAAGAAGAGTACTAAGGACACAGGCTTGATTGACAAGGACTTTTGTTTTGGCAGTAAGCTTTCTGTTCTCCCAGACTCTTTTTTCTTAATCTGTTCATTGTTGTTGCTGCCTTACCAATTCTAATGTTGATTTCCTGATCTAGGAATAATGTGCTATTTACCTCTGATCCTAGATATGTAAAATGGTTTACTATCTCTAGTTTGGCGTCGTCAATAAAGATTAATGGTACCCCATGTGAACCTTGTGACATAATCTGTGTCTTCTTTTTGCTTATTGTTAAACCAAATTCAGAACAAGCATTGGAGAATGCAGATAGTAGACGTTGCAATTCTTCCTCATAGTGGGTGGTAATTGCAGCATCATCTGCAAAAAGCAACTCTCTGATCGGTACCCTCCTAATTTTGGTCTTGGACTTCAATCTCTGAGCATTGTATAGGCCGCCATCTGAGCGTGAGTGAATGTATATACCACCATCCTGATCACGAAAGGCATATTTCGGTAGAAGTGAACAGAATATTCCAAAGAGGGTGGGAGCTAGTACACAACCTTGCTTAACTCCACTCTTGATTTCAAACTCTTCTGAAGTTGCACCATCAAATTTGATTCTACCCTTCATGCCTGTGTGGAACGATTCCACAATGGACAGAAGAGTTGGTGGGCAGTCAATCTTCTTTAGTGCCTTGAACAGACCCTCACAACTGACCAAATCAAATGCCTTTGTGAGGTCGATGAAGGCTGATCAGCAGTGGCTGTTTCTGTTCACTGCATTTTTCTTGCATTTGTCGCAATGAGAATATCATATCAATGAAAATGAATGTCGAAAACCACACTGATTCGGGGTAGACTTGATCTCCTAGGACTTGACGTCTGCGCAGAACAATTCTGGCAATTACTTTCCTAACAATACACAGAAGTGAGATACTCCTATAGTTGTTACAGTCGCTCCGATCACCATTGTTCTTGTACAGTGTTATAATACTTGAGTCTTTGAAATCCTGTGGGACTTGTCCTTCTCGCCAGCATAGCTCTGTTAGCTGGTGGATCAGTAGAGTGAGTGTGTCTTGCCCCCTCCTGATAACCTCTATTGGAATCCCATCCTTAGCTGGAACCTTGCCAGATGCAAGTTCATTTATAGCACACTTAACTTCTGTTATGGTGGGAAGCGTGTCCAGGTGATCAAGAGTTGGTAGGGCCTCTATGGCGTCGAGGGCATAATCAGCTAATTTGGTCTCATTTGAGTAACGCGCCATAGTGTGATCTACCCATCTATCCATCTACTGTTTCTTATCAGTGATGATGTGTCCAGTATCTCTTGTACCTCCAAGAATAACACGCATAACTTCGTTCTGTATCATTTCCATCCTTTCTATCTGCTTATGACTGAGAGTCAGGATCGCTATCGCATACTCCAAAACAGAAAGGACCAGACCCTCGTAAAGATCCTCGTAAAGATCCTGGTAAAGATCCTCGTAAAGATCCTCTGTGTTCTGTCTTGTAGTAACATTGTGTCGCAATAGGCAAACAAAACCGGCTCTGTGGCGAAGAGGTTATGAATCCAATTCAAAATCTTGCATGCCGCGTTCGAAACACAGCTGTGGACGATTTGGAAGCAGGTTGCCTTGTGTTGGTTTCTATATAATGGGATGATTGTCGATCTTTTAGAAAGCAATGGCCAAGCACTGAATTTGTAGACTTGCCAAGGAATCAGAAACAGCCAAAAAATGTTGAAGTTGACTGCTACGTCCTGTAAAGAGTATGCAACTAACGCGAGAAATGTGGAGAGGATGGGCAGTCAACAACTCGCAGGTTAGACCACTCACAGGGAGACTCCGTGGCGAAGTGGTTACGCCGCGTATCTCGTGCTCTGAAAGTTGTGAGTTCTATTCCGGCCTATTACATTCAGTTCCGGAGTGCAATTTTCTCCGAGCTCCTAGGGGTTGTCGCTTGAGCTACCGAGTTCGTACTGTCTGCGACGATTTAGGCAGGCCGCCTTGTGGAAAGAGACCGAGCCATATAGGAGCATACCCGGTGCAATGAAGTCGCTTCTCACCTTTAACCGCCCTTTGTTCAAACAATGGCAAACAGCGGGAACTACACATGTACAGAAGAATGTCAGACAATGATGTTGTCGCTTTACTCCTTGAGCTATAAGACTTATCAGATTCAGTGCCAAGCGAAAAGTAGGGTTGGACCAAACAAAAATGGATGGCCGAAAATGGGAAGAACGGGCGTGTCACGGTTATAAATTAAAAGTTGTTAATATGGTAGCAGGCATGATCTATTACACAAACAATTGAAGGGGAAGTATAAAGAAAGCTAATTTATTGATATTTTAACTATATTTTGATTTATAAGTCAATGGATTTACTGGAAGTTTGAATAAGATTATTTATCATCCCATGGCACTTAATTAGTTAAGTGTCGGAAGAATCAAATGATTGGATACACCAGCGCCATTAGATGAAAGGTATCACATTAACACAAATAAACTAAGAAAAATAAACATTGCTTCATTGTGAGATAAAGAATGTCGAATTTAATGAATGCTTAGTTAAGTGTCGGAAGAATCAAATGATTGGATACACCAGCGCCATTAGATGAAAGGTATCACATTAACACAAATAAACTAAAAGAAAAATAAACATTGCTTCATTATGAGATAAAGAATGTCGAATTTAATGAATGCTTATGTCCGAGAAATTGGGAGTCTCTGGGTTGCTTGTTTTTCTTTTCCCCTTCTCTGCTCCATATTTTAAATATGTTATAATGTCTGCTGTTCTATGTGGCATTCTTAAGGTAGCGGGGTAGGGGTACCCCGTATCAAAGGAGAAGTAAGGTGCCTCCTTCCCTCCGCTAGCCTACGGGACACCCTTGGGCAAGATGGAGTACTAGTTTAGCCCCCCCCCCCCCCCCCAACAGGGTAACGTAAAGCCATGTGAGCAGGTGGTGGATTGGACTTGGGAGAAGCCGACAGATAGTTGTTGGTTATGGTTTCAAGTCAGTGACGGTGGGCAGAGGATCTCTCAGTAGAGACAATGGCTACGGTCATCCGATCAGTATGGTCACTGCCAGGAAGGAAGAATGGTAGACTTCCCTCCTTATTGATTCCCGGGCAGAGGAGGCTCGTCAGCCTTGGTTGGTATCTCTTCTAAGAGAGGGAACTCTAAATCTCAAACCTCCGCTGCCTTGCGGGTATACCTGTCAGCAACCGATGCTTCAGGCATTACGGGATAACTTCTCTCGCACCACACAAAAGATTTGTCAGTCGTACGAGAGGTATTGATTATACATTTTATTGCCACAGGCTCTTTACATTACATCAATGCACAAAAACGGTCGCTAATAAATCACACATGAATACACCACAGAATTGCCTATCACTAGTCGTTCCTAACCCTATTTCTAATTCTATCTACTGGCTAAAGAATACGCATCGACGCTAAGCGATGCGCTCACTACAAAGTCTGTCCCCTGTCTGAGGAAATCTCCGCGTGCTGATTACACGGTACGCGGAGTGACCTTGTGCGTACTTCGGCTTCTGCGTGTTGCATTACTCAGCACGCTTGGAGTCGTGGTCTCTCTTGAGTCTAGTTCTCTGTATCTGTCACGCTGGCGTGATTACGCCGTGACCAGAGTGCTTACTCTCTGGTTGACACCTCCGTGTCTCATGAGAGAACTGTTTGATAGTTCCCCTTCCTATTTACCACCTACACCTACCCTACCCTCACTTAGGGGCACTGTGTTACCTCTAATCTACTTGAGGTAGACCACTCATTCAGGGTGGTCTTCCCTGAGTCTTTGACAACACCCATATGGGAAAGGCTTCGGGAGTAAACCCTGAGGACAAATCCGGAGATGGAGCCCCTAAGGCAGTTCCATGTTGTAAACAACATAGTTCTGGCAACTCCTGCGACAGCACCGATGCCAAGTTGCATTGGCTACTGCCTTACCCTTGGTCAACATCGGCGACGTGGAGAGGGGGAACTTGCTACTGGGCAAAAGCTGGTTCTCCGATTTCCATTGCCCAGGCTTGTGCCCTGAAGAGGTCACTTCAGCACCGCGTAAAGCGGTGACACAACACGGGAAGCAGCATTTGCTGGTTATAAGTCTTAATGCTCGATTGGCGTAGAGCAAGGCGCCAGGGCTACTTCCGACGGTGGGAGAGATCATCGTATTTGACTAGACAGCTACCGCCCGCCTAAGCTGGGCACCCCCCAGTCAATAAGGTGTTGTTTCGCCACGGTTCATCTGCTACTGAGGTTGTGTGGAGCTTAGGGGGGAAATCTTGACACATGGACCGCAATCTATACACCTAGAGACAAGAAATGAACAAAACAACCGGCCCTAAGGCTAGGAACATGGAACGTAAGAACCATGACCCTTGGTATCTCAGACGATCTAAACGAGATTGTGGATGCCCGCAAAACTGCAGTGATAAACAACGAACTACTAAGACTGGGGATAGACATTGTCGCCCTGCAAGAGATCAGACTCCAAGAATATGGAAGCATCAAGGAGAGGGACTTCACTTTCTAATGGCATGGCAAGCCGTGCGGAGAGACCAAGGAGCTTCGCTATCAGAAACAAGCTGCTTAATTCCATAATACCACCAAGTGATGGCACTGAAAGAATACTGAAGCTCCAACTCCAGTCAGAGGCAGGCCCAGTTAGTATTATAAGCGTTTACGCCCCAACACTAACTGCAGCATCACAATCTAAAGACAAGTTCTATGACGACCTTAGCAAAACAGTCAGTGAAACACCAGAGAAACAACATCTTTCTATCCTGAGGGGTTTCAATGCCAGGGTTGGCTCCGACCACAAATCTTGGCCTTCATGTCTAGGACAGTTTGGCGTTGGGAAGATCAATGACAATGGACAACGTCTCTTGGAATTCTGCAGCCACCATAATCTGTGCGTGACCAACACCTTCTTTGACACGAAACCTCAACACAAGGTGTCATGGAGGCACCCCAGATCAAGAACTGGCACTAACTCGACCTGGTGCTCACTAAACGCAGCAATATCCGCAATGTACGGCTGACTCGCAGCTATCATAGTGCTGACTGCGACACCGACCATTCACTCGTCTCCAGCAAGGTAAAGATAAAGCCCAAGAGAATCTACAGAAGCAGAACAGAAGGAAGACCACGCATTGACACAGCGGCACCCAAAATAAAGAGAAGGTCAACAAATTCATGCAGGCTCTAGCAGATACTCTGCCTGGCCCCACAAACGGAAATTCCACCGAGAGATGGAGTCATTTTCTCGACACCATCTACAATACAGCACTATCAACATTTGGCAAGAAGCAAACTAAGTCAACCGACTGGTTTGAAGCACACTCTGAAGAGATGCTCCCAGTCCTGGAGATAAAAAGACATGCATTCTCAATGTATGAAACATCACCTTCAGAGAAAACATTGCAGGCATTGCGAACGGCCAGAAATAGAGTACAACAGATGGCAAGAAGATGTGCGAACAGGTACTGGCTACAGCTCTCTGCTCAAATTCAAACTTGTGCAGACACTGGAAATATAAGAGGAATGTACGAGGGCATCAAGCAAGCTGTCGGTCCATTAAAAGATAAGATGGCCCCTTTAGATCAACTGAGGGGGTAATCATAAAAGATCGAGCGAAACAAATTGATCGCTGGGTAGAACACTACTCAGAGCTATACTCAGTGGATAACACTGTCAGTGAAGAAGCTCTGGAAGCCATCGATCAACAGTCCGCCATGCATGCCCTGGATAACGATCCATGCCTCACAGAAATCAGCGAAGCACTAGACTCTCTCAAATCCGGCAAGGCACCTGGAAAAGATAGTATTCCACCCGAAATTTTAAAATGTAGCAAAGAAACAATCATCCCGGAACTGTATGCAATATTTCAGCTCTGCTGGAAAGAAAAATCAGTACCACAAGATATGAAAGACGCAAACATCGTTCCTTTATAAAAACAAAGGCGACAGAAGCGACTGCAACAACTATCGCGGCATTTCCCTGCTCAGCATTACAGGCAAGATATTTGCCAGAGTAATCCTTAATGATGAATCCTTAAAAGATTGCACATTCTTGCTGAAAGAATCTACCCCGAATCGCAGTGCGGATTTAGACCCAACAGGTCCACCATCGATATGATTTTCTCACTCTGGCAGCTCCAAGAGAAGTGTAGAGAACAGAGGAAGCCATTATATATTGCCTTCATCGACCTCACAAAGGCATTTGACCTGGTGAGCAGAAGCGGCCTTTTTTAAGGTCCTTGAAAAGGTTGGATGTCCACCCACCCTTCTTAGTCTCGTGAAATCATTTCACGAAAACATGCACGGGACTATTTTATTTGACGGCTCAACATCCCAGTCATTCAGCATCAGCAGCGGAGTAAAGCAGTGCTGCGTGCTTGCTCCTACACTCTTTGGTATCTTCTTCGCCGTTCTCTTAAGGCAGGCATTTGGGACTGCCACTGAAGGCAGTAGTGTAGCGAAGGTAGTTGTGTAGCGACTCGTGTAGCATTTTTGCTTTCTCCACGACTGCCCCACTAACAGTAGTACTTACATTCCACTCGTGTTATCTATTTCAGTGGGCGTCTAATGACGTAATTGACACTTACTCTTCCCAACATGTCATGAGCACTGACTTTATAGAAACACTTCGCATTTGTGTCTGACAGTCTTCTGCTGGTTCGATTTTGCTTCTTCAGTTAGTTACAAATTTGGAATGATCTTACTCGTTACCCTCCCCCCCCCCCCTTTTTAATCCCCCCGCCCCATCCTTGTTTTCTACACCTCTGTTTTGGTATGTGTTTGTGGATTAAGTGTGTGACAGACCTGTTTTCAAAGGCTGTCCGTTACTTGATATATCACCCTTTTTGGTTCATTTAGCATAGCCTTCTAGATTCTTCTAGATTATTATCTATTATGTTGGTCTCTAATTTATAGTTCTTGTTTGTCTCCCCCCCCCCCCCACATTGTTTTCATTATTATTATTGTTGCGCACTCAGTTGTCCGCTAAGGGGACGGAATGTGGTTAGTTATTTTTTCGTTAATATTTAGTATTATTTATGTTATATATTTCTGTCTGTCAATATATCTACATCTTCATGTTCCACCTGATTTGGTGATATATTTCCCACTTCTTCTTCTTCTTTTTTTTTCTTCTTTTTTTTTTTGGAAAGTTTTCCAGTTTACTCTATCATAATGGAATGTTCATTTTTCTATTATTCTGTCCAGTTTGTAATTGTTCCAGTACTGTACGGTAGTTTTCTCAGTACGATGCAAGTCTTCGAAATGCCACCCTTACATGATTTTCTTTACTTGACAGATGCCGCCCCATTATGAAGCCCCCTTACAATGCTGCTTGATGCAGCCGCCTCTCTGTATCATAGCAGGGCTCTGAATTGTTGTGTATTATTATTTCAGTATTCACTTTTTCACTGTTCATTTGTGTAAATAGATTGACCAACTGGCTATAATTCTTAGGCATTTGGAAGATCTATTTAGTTTGTCGTTTGCACTGTGGATGTAGGTTAAGACCGCCAGATACCGTGATCCAAGATGATCTTCTGATTTCCGGTACCGTGAATAGTTTTCCTAGTGTCAGTCAAACAACGCCACGTCCAGCCACCACGCCTCTCGGGTTGGTCTTGTCAATAACCCGTCTAGAACGAGGCTTCTCAAATCAGTGGTCGTATGCTCCAGTGTCGTATCCAAATAATTCATTAGTGGTCCAAGATGCATTTGCATATTTTAAAGTGTGTGATTATTGCACATTGGTTTCGCAATGTTGATTTTATAACAGACTGTCGGGTCGCGAATATGTTGTCTAAAATATTAGGTCCCAAGAGTTTGGAAAGTCAGAAGTGCTCGTCTAGAACGTTTTAAGGTGTCCTGGACCCTTGTTGGTCAAATTATATAAAGTAGTTCATGGAAAACATCTGTGCCTAAGGTTACATATCCAGTAGACCTCACAGTGTGGAAAGGGTCCTTACATTTGAGCTTATGTTAATTAATCTGGGCGCATGGATTAATTGTTTCGCTAGTGACGTTTAACCCAATAGTTGAAAAGCTTACAAAAAGAGTTAGTCAGCGATGAGAGACCGTGAAAGGAACATCATTGTTAGAAAGACGAAAGTTGGCGATGGCAAGTCTCATTGCCGCCTGTGTTTATATATATATATATATATATATATATATATATATATATATATATATATATATATATATATATATATATATATATATATATATATATATATATATATCTTCTTCTTCTTCAGCTTTCCGAGCCATTGAGGTTCTTTGCTGCAAATACAATCCGTCTCCATTCGTCTCTCTGGTGGACCTTCTCTTGCCAGTCGTTGATTCCAAGTGCTTGTAGGTCTGTACATGTATTATCTCTCCACCGTCTTCTTGGTCTACCTCGGGGTCTACGGTCATTTATTTCCTGAGTGTAAGCGAGTTTTGTTTTCCTATTATCTTCCATACTTTCTATATGCCCCAGCCATTGTAGTCTATTAGCCTTCATGATACCAGTGATTAGCGGGGACTTAAACAGATCATAAATGTCTTTGTTACTTCTTCTTTTCCACTCTCCACTTTGTGTATCCCTAATGGGTCCAAAGATGCGTCTTAAAACTTTGTTCTCAAAGGTTTGTAATAAGTCTTCGTCTCCTTTCGTTGTACTCCAGGTTTCAGAGCCATACAGCACAACTGGTCTGATCAGTGTTTTGTATATTGTGATTTTGGTGTTACGAGATAGCGCCTTTGATTTTAGTATATGTTGTAGTGCATAGTATATCTTATTTCCAGAGTTGATTCTAGTTTGTATTTCTTCCCTTATGATGTTGGAGCAGTTGAAGATTGTACCCAGGTATTTGTATGTTTCCGTTCTTTTAATGGTCATATTATCTATTTGTATGTGGCCAGAGTTTTTAGCCATTCCGTCTCTTGAAATTACCATATATTCTGTCTTATCTTAGTTGATAACCAGCCCCATCTGTTGGGCTTTTTCCTTTAAGTGAGTCAATATTTCCAATGTCTTTTGTTCACTTTGCCCTATAATATCTATATCATCTGCATAACCAAGCAGCTTGGATGTTCCTCCAATATCACATTCCTCCTTTATCTTCCTTACAACTTTCTCTAGAGCCAGATTGAAGAGTAGCGTTGATAGTGCATCACCCTGTTTCAAGCCAGATGTTATTTGGAAGGGGTCTGATTTCCTGCCTTTATATGTTACTATATTATAAGTATCTTCCATGCATAGTCTGGTCATGTTGATTAACTTCCTTGGTATTCCAAATTCCTGCATAGCATTCCATAGACTATTCCTATGGACACTATCATAACCCTTTTTAAAATCCACAAAAATGTTATGGAGATCTCTTTTATATTCCCAATGTTTCTCAGCTATTTGTCGTAAGATAAATATCTGATCTATTGTTGATCTGTTTTGTCTATAACCCGCCTGGTAGTCACCTAATATGTCTTCTGAATATGGTTTTAGTCTATTTAGTAATACTGCGGATAGTATCTTATAGCTTGTGGACAGTAGTGATATTCCTCTATAATTTCCACATTGGAACTTGTCTCCTTTCTTAAAGATAGGTATCAATAATGACTCTTTCCAGTCATGGGGTAATTCTTCTGTCCTCCAGATTTTTATTATTAGTTCGTATAGCTTTAGATGTAATGCATGGCCACCTGCCTTTATAAATTCAGCAGCAATTCCATCAGTCCCAGTTGCCTTATTGTTTTTAAGTCGTGTGATTACATATAGGATTTCTTCAAATATAGGTTCTTCAATTTGTGGTTCGCATGTTAGAACCTCTTCCTGTGGGAAAATGTTACTTGGAGCTTCACAATTTAGTAATTCAATAAAATATTCTTTCCATGTGTTGCACATTTCCTCATTGGTATTTATCATATTCCCATTTTAGTCTTTTAAACCATATGTGTTTTGTTGGTGCCCTCGTTTCATTGACTTCAGTTCTTTAAAAAATTTTCTGGATTCATTTTTCTGGTGATTAGTTTCCATATCTTTGATTATATTACTCATATATTCTCGCTTCTGCTGTCTGACTATATTTGTAGCCTTTTTACATTCATTTCTATAATGCTCTTCCTTTTGGATGTTATTGATGTCTAAATATTGAGCACAACGCACTACTGGCAACGCCGATCGCATTCGGGTATGAACCTAAGGCCTATCCACGTCAATATGGAAGCACTATACTCGAGTTTCGCCCTCGTTTGAGCTCGTCAGTAGTGCATATCCCTGACCGGATCCGGAAACAGTCCCGGATCACGCGTGTGAAGCGGGTGTGTAACCACGCGGCACACACTGGACACACCAAATTATCACAACAGAACATCACGACGCTACCCATCGTAGGCTATGCTCAAGATTGCCCAATTGCCGCGGCCGACGTCCGTCAATCGATGGGACCCGAACGATCAGGACTTCTCACTGGCAAGGAACACCAGGCCTCCTAAATCCAGTGAGCAATAATCAATTGATTATGTGGTTGTTTCAGGATTTGAAATTTAAATATTGAGCACAACCCACTACTGGCCACGCCGATCGCATTCTGGTATGAACCTAAGGTCTATCCACGTCAATATGGAAGCACTATACTCGAGTTTCGCCCTCGTTTGAGCTCGTCAGTAGTGCATATATCCCTGACCGGATCCGGAAACAGTCCCGGATCACGTGTGTGAAGCGGGTGTGTAACCACGCGGCACACACTGGACACACCAAATTATCACAACAGAACATCACGAAGCTACCCATCGTAGGCTATGCTCAAGATTGCCCAATCGCCGCGACCGACGTCCGTCAATCGATGGGCGTAGCCTACGATGGGTAGCGTCGTGACGTTCTGTTGTGATAATTTGGTGTGTCCAGTGTGTGCCGCGTGATTACACACCTGCTTCACACGCGTGATCCGGGACTGTTTCCGGATCCGGTCAGGGATATGCACTACTGACGAGCTCAAACGAGGGCGAAACTCGAGTATAGTGCTTCCATATTGACGTGGATAGGCCTTAGGTTCATACCAGAAAGCGATCGGCGTTGCCAGTAGTGGGTTGTGCTCAATATTTAAATTTCAAATCCCGAAACAACCACATAATCAATTGATTATTGCTCACTGGATTTAGGAGGCCTGGTGTTCCTTGCCAGTGAGAAGTCCTGATCGTTCGGGTCCCATCGATTGACGGACGTCGGTCGCGGCGATTGGGCAATCTTGAGCATAGCCTACGATGGGTAGCGTCGTGATGTTCTGTTGTGATAATTTGGTGTGTCCAGTGTGTGCCGCGTGGTTACACACCCGCTTCACACGCGTGATCTGGGACTGTTTCCGGATCCGGTCATGGATATGCACTACTGACGAGCTCAAACGAGGGCGAAACTCGAGTATAGTGCTTCCATATTGACGTGGATAGGCCTTAGGTTCATACCAGAATGCGATCGGCGTTGCCAGTAGTGGGTTGTGCTCAATATTTAAATTTCAAATCCCGAAACAACCACATAATCAATTGATTATTGCTCACTGGATTTAGGAGGCCTGGTGTTCCTTGCCAGTGAAAAGTCCTGATAGTTCGGGTCCCATCGATTGACGGACGTCGGTCGCGGTGATTGGGCAATCTTGAGCATAGCCTACGATGGGTAGCGTCGTGATGTTCTGTTGTGATAATTTGGTGTGTCCAGTGTGTGCCGCGTGGTTACACACCCGCTTCACACGCGTGATCCGGGACTGTTTCCGGATCCGGTCAGGGATATGCACTACTGACGAGCTCAAACGAGGGCGAAACTCGAGTATAGTGCTTCCATATTGACGTGGATAGGCCTTAGGTTCATACCAGAATGCGATCGGCGTTGCCAGTAGTGGGTTGTGCTCAATATTTAAATTTCAAATCCCGAAACAACCACATATTCAATTGATTATTGCTCACTGGATTTAGGAGGCCTGGTGTTCATTGCCAGTGAGAAGTCCTGATCGTTCGGGTCCCATCGATTGACGGACGTCGGTCGCGGCGATTGGGCAATCTTGAGCATAGCCTACGATGGGTAGCGTCGTGATGTTCTGTTGTGATAATTTGGTGTGTCCAGTGTGTGCCGCGTGGTTACACACCCGCTTCACACGCGTGATCCGGGACTGTTTCCGGATCCGGTCAGGGATATGCACTACTGACGAGCTCAAACGAGGGCGAAACTCGAGTATAGTGCTTCCATATTGACGTGGATAGGCCTTAGGTTCATACCAGAATGCGATCGGCGTTGCCAGTAGTGGGTTGTGTTCAATATTTAAATTTCAAATCCCGAAACAACCACATAATCAATTGATTATTGCTCACTGGATTTAGGAGGCCTGGTGTTCCCTGCCAATGAAAAGTCCTGATAGTTCGGGTCCCATCGATTGACGGACGTCGGTCGCGGCGATTGGGCAATCTTGAGCATAGCCTACGATGGGTAGCGTCGTGATGTTCTGTTGTGATAATTTGGTGTGTCCAGTGTGTGCCGCGTGGTTACACACCCGCTTCACACGCGTGATCCGGGACTGTTTCCGGATCCGGTCAGGGATATGCACTACTGACGAGCTCAAACGAGGGCGAAACTAGAGTATAGTGCTTTCATATTGACGTGGATAGGTCTTAGGTTCATACCAGAATGCGATCGGCGTAGCCAGTAGTGGGTTGTGCTCAATATTTAAATTTCAAATCCCGAAACAACCACATAATCAGTTATTGATGTCATTTAGCCATAACTGTCTGGCATTCTTCTTCCTAATGACTGCTTCTTCACATTTTTGATTGAACCATTTGTTCTTTCTATGCGTGGTTAACACACCGAGACATTCTTCTGCGGTAGATTGAATTGTATTCTTGATGTTCAACCAAGTTTGGTCAACGCTTTCCTCCGAAGGGTTTTGCAGAGTTTCAAGTTTACATTTTATTTCATCTGTAAATTTCTCTTTGACTGTAATGTCTTGTAGTTTTTCTCTGTTATATGTTGGGTGTAATCTTTGTAATTTAGTATAGAAAGCTCTCTTAAGTTTTATTTTAAATTTTGCTCCAACGAGGAAGTGGTCACTGTGGCACTCAGCTCCTCTATAACTTCTAACTTGCTGTATGTTTGATGCATTTCTGTTGTTAATTAAAATGTGATCTATTTGATTATAGGTTCTCTTGTCAGATGATTTCCAAGTTTGTTTGTGTATATCCTTTCTTTGTAGTCTGGTACTGCTGATCTGCAGTCCTTTGGCTTCTGCCAGGTTGATGACTCTCCATCCATTATCATTTGAAGTTGTATGTAGGCTTTCCATACCGGCCACTTTTTTATTAGTTTGCTCTCTACCTATTTTTGCATAGAAGTCTCCCAGCACAATCAGGATGTCCTGTTTGGGGGTTTCTTCTATGACATCTTCCAGATCATTATAAAAGTCTTCTTTAATATCATCTTCTTTCTCTTCAGTAGGTGCATGTACATTAATCATCGTTATATTTTTCCATTTACCTTTTATTCGTAATTTACAAATCCTGTCATTAAAAGATTTAAAGTTTAAAACGTTCCCCCATAACTCTTTTTTGATGACAAATCCTGTTCATAATTCATGTTTATTTTGGGTGTTTCCTCCATATATTATAATCATTCCATTTTGCTCTAAAGTACCCTCTCCTGGCCACCTTATTTCTTGAATTGCTGTTATATCCATTTGATATTCAACCAGCTCCCGGGTTAGTTCTTCGGCCGCTCCAGCTCGATATAGTGTCCGTACATTCCATGTTCCAAATCTCAAAAGTCCTTTAACGTTCCAAGGTCGTTGTCCAGATAAGTCAGTCCGATATCGAGGCTCATGTATTTGTTTCGTAACAAAGAAAGGTTTTTACAAAGGTGGGGATGTTAACCCCACGCTTCAACCCCCAACCTGGAGGACCAGGGTGTTTCTCTTTGTCTGTTCTCTACCCTTTGACCTGTCCGGCTTGGGAGGCCCTGCTGGTAGCTACGCTACCGCCGGCATAGCTCTCAGGGTCATTGAGAAACTCAAGCCCCCCCCCCCCCCCCCCGCCACGACAAGGTGGAAACACCATCGGGGGAGATATATATATATATACTAGCTGCCCGGCCCGGCTTCGCCCAGGCTCTGGCGGGGATCTATGTATGTATGTATGTATGTATGTATGTATGTATGTATGTATGTATGTATGTATGTATGTATGTATGTATGTATGTATGTATGTATGTATGTATGTATGTATGTATGTATGTATGTATGTATGTATGTATGTATGTATGTATGTATGTATGTATGTATGTATGTATGTATGTATGTATGTATGTATGTATGTATGTATGTATGTATGTATGTATGTATGTATGTATGTATGTATGTATGTATGTATGTATGTATGTATGTATGTATGTATGTATGTATGTATGTATGTATGTATGTATGTATGTATGTATGTATGTATGTATGTATGTATGTATGTATGTATGTATGTATGTATGTATGTATGTATGTATGTATGTATGTATGTATGTATGTATGTATGTATGTATGTATGTATGTATGTATGTATGTATGTATGTATGTATGTATGTATGTATGTATGTATGTATGTATGTATGTATGTATGTATGTATGTATGTATGTATGTATGTATGTATGTATGTATGTATGTATGTATGTATGTATGTATGTATGTATGTATGTATGTATGTATGTATGTATGTATGTATGTATGTATGTATGTATGTATGTATGTATGTATGTATGTATGTATGTATGTATGTATGTATGTATGTATGTATGTATGTATGTATGTATGTATGTATGTATGTATGTATGTATGTATGTATGTATGTATGTATGTATGTATGTATGTATGTATGTATGTATGTATGTATGTATGTATGTATGTATGTATGTATGTATGTATGTATGTATGTATGTATGTATGTATGTATGTATGTATGTATGTATGTATGTATGTATGTATGTATGTATGTATGTATGTATGTATGTATGTATGTATGTATGTATGTATGTATGTATGTATGTATGTATGTATGTATGTATGTATGTATGTATGTATGTATGTATGTATGTATGTATGTATGTATGTATGTATGTATGTATGTATGTATGTATGTATGTATGTATGTATGTATGTATGTATGTATGTATGTATGTATGTATGTATGTATGTATGTATGTATGTATGTATGTATGTATGTATGTATGTATGTATGTATGTATGTATGTATGTATGTATGTATGTATGTATGTATGTATGTATGTATGTATGTATGTATGTATGTATGTATGTATGTATGTATGTATGTATGTATGTATGTATGTATGTATGTATGTATGTATGTATGTATGTATGTATGTATGTATGTATGTATGTATGTATGTATGTATGTATGTATGTATGTATGTATGTATGTATGTATGTATGTATGTATGTATGTATGTATGTATGTATGTATGTATGTATGTATGTATGTATGTATGTATGTATGTATGTATGTATGTATGTATGTATGTATGTATGTATGTATGTATGTATGTATGTATGTATGTATGTATGTATGTATGTATGTATGTATGTATGTATGTATGTATGTATGTATGTATGTATGTATGTATGTATGTATGTATGTATGTATGTATGTATGTATGTATGTATGTATGTATGTATGTATGTATGTATGTATGTATGTATGTATGTATGTATGTATGTATGTATGTATGTATGTATGTATGTATGTATGTATGTATGTATGTATGTATGTATGTATGTATGTATGTATGTATGTATGTATGTATGTATGTATGTATGTATGTATGTATGTATGTATGTATGTATGTATGTATGTATGTATGTATGTATGTATGTATGTATGTATGTATGTATGTATGTATGTATGTATGTATGTATGTATGTATGTATGTATGTATGTATGTATGTATGTATGTATGTATGTATGTATGTATGTATGTATGTATGTATGTATGTATGTATGTATGTATGTATGTATGTATGTATGTATGTATGTATGTATGTATGTATGTATGTATGTATGTATGTATGTATGTATGTATGTATGTATGTATGTATGTATGTATGTATGTATGTATGTATGTATGTATGTATGTATGTATGTATGTATGTATGTATGTATGTATGTATGTATGTATGTATGTATGTATGTATGTATGTATGTATGTATGTATGTATGTATGTATGTATGTATGTATGTATGTATGTATGTATGTATGTATGTATGTATGTATGTATGTATGTATGTATGTATGTATGTATGTATGTATGTATGTATGTATGTATGTATGTATGTATGTATGTATGTATGTATGTATGTATGTATGTATGTATGTATGTATGTATGTATGTATGTATGTATGTATGTATGTATGTATGTATGTATGTATGTATGTATGTATGTATGTATGTATGTATGTATGTATGTATGTATGTATGTATGTATGTATGTATGTATGTATGTATGTATGTATGTATGTATGTATGTATGTATGTATGTATGTATGTATGTATGTATGTATGTATGTATGTATGTATGTATGTATGTATGTATGTATGTATGTATGTATGTATGTATGTATGTATGTATGTATGTATGTATGTATGTATGTATGTATGTATGTATGTATGTATGTATGTATGTGTATCTATCTATCTATCTATCTATCTATCTATCTATCTATCTATCTATCTATCTATCTATCTGTCTGTCTGTCTGTCTGTCTGACCCGGCCCGGCTTCGCCCAGCCCCTGGCGGGGATCTATCTATCTATCTATCTATCTATCTATCTATCTATCTATCTATCTATCTATCTATCTATCTATCTATCTATCTATCTATCTATCTGTCTGTCTTTCTGTCTGACCCGGTCCGGCTTCGCTCAGCCCCTGGCGGGGATCTATCTATCTGTCTGTCTGTCTGCTTGTCTGTCTGTCTGTCTGACCCGGCCCGGCTTCGCCCATCCCCTGGCGGTCTAAAATAAATCCATTATTTGTAATGAACACTGGTTTTAAAAACATAAAAAGATGTGTTAGAACATTTTCACTATTTAAATAGATGCATTACTTTTATGATAATTATGAAAATGCCTTAAAGATTGTATCATTATTATTATAACTCATATGCCTGTAAATAACTATAGACAAAGAGTTTATAAATCTTTGGGGGAAAAAAACCCTTATGTTAAGTCCCCTTGAATATAGCTGCCCAAATATTAGCTGCCCGGCCCGGCTTCGCCCAGGCTCTGGCGGGGATCTATCTATCTATCTATCTATCTATCTATCTATCTATCTATCTATCTATCTATCTATCTATCTATCTATCTATCTATCTATCTATCTATCTATCTAGCCTGGTATTTACTAGCAATTGAGCACAAAGCAACACCGGATCTCGGTACAAGAAAGAGCCTCTCCTAGAAAGTTTATGCGCATACTTGGTTATTGATTTATATAGCAACGTATTAGATTGTACGTGGCTGTAAAAATTGACTCGTATTGAAGTCACAGAGATTGACACTTAGATATCTTTTATAATACTTTTTATCGCCTTAATACTCTGAGTGGGGGGGGGGGGGGGTCTTCACTCCCCGCTTTAAACAGAGACATTGACTTGTATAGTCATTTATTGATTCTTTTGGATAACATTTGGTACTTAGCTTGTGAAGTAGTTTTTTCAAGTTAATTATTTGTTGTATGTTCTTTAATTCGTTTTGTTCCTTGTTTGCATTATATTCGTTGGTCTAATTAGTTATATCGTTATAATATTGTCATTTACTTATCCATTTGTATTATTGATATTTTGTAAGTTAATGTAATTGTGATTTTTTTTATGATCTTGTATTTTGCTTAACTTTGACTAATTTACACATTCTTCATGGATGAAATGTCTGTGAAGTGGCAACACTGGCTCAATAAGTCAGGAATACGCCTTGGACACTTAAACATTTGCAGCTTATTTAACAAGCTACCAGAGTTATCTTCTATTCTTAATCAAAATTTTCATTTATTCGGCCTTAGTGAAAGTAGACTTAATGATAAAATTTCAGATGAGGACATCTCTATTAAAGGGTACAAAGTTTTTAGAAGGGATCCCTGTAGGAAACAAGAGACAGGCATAATAACCTATGTTTCTAATTTACTAAATGTTCACCGTAGGCTAGACTTTGAAACTTGCGAAATAGAATGTATCTGGTTAGAGCTAAAACTTCAAAACCGCACACCCCTGATAATTGGCTACCTTTATCGAAATCCCAGTGCTGGACACGTCTGGTACGAAAACTTCACTACCATGATGGATGTGGTTTTCGCTTCTGGGAAGGAAATTATACTACTCGGAGACTTTAACATTGACACCAACAAATCCAACATAATATGGGGAAATATAATTGCATCATACAATTTCCAACAAATAGTACAACAAGCTACTAGAGTAACAAAGTCATCTTCGACAGTCATAGATCACATTTATGTAACTTGCTCAGACAACATCATAGAATGCACCGTACCCAATTGTGCAATGAGCGATCACTACACAATATGCTGCACGTGGTCTAAAAAAGGAATTAAAATTCCTAAACATAAACACATAAGTGTAAAATATAGAAGTTACAAAAATTTCAACCAAAGCGCATTTTTACAGGACTTGCTCAGTTCACATCTAGACAATGTTTATCAGCTTCCTGACCCGGATGATGCTCTGGAATTCTGGATGAAAACCTTTATTGATGTTTTTGATAGACATGTGCCAGTCAAGGAAGTTCGAGTAAAACACCACGTCAAGCCACCTTGGATCACCCAGGAAATACTTAAAATTATGAGAGAGAGAGATAAAGCACATAAAAAGCGGGATCTCGATGCATACCGTACACTTAGAAACAAAGTTCAATATAACATACGACGGGAAAAGAAACATTACTTTAAGAACTTAGTAATGGATAAAACAAATAGTAAGGATATATGGAAAGCAATTAACACCTTGACAAACAAGTATAACTTCCGAAATTCTTTACCTTCAAATCATATTACATGCGACCAATTCAGTAATTTTTTTCAAACTGACATAGACCAGTTGAAGGCTTCAATACCTAATTCTCCTTGCAACTTATCTTTATTGTCATCGTTTTGCGAGAATAGATGCTCCCGCGATATTCTTTCCGACATACCGCTAATGACAATCACTGAAGTATTCGCTTACCTCAGTAACCTAAAAAACACAACCTCATCTGGGTTAGATGGAATCAGCAACCGGATTCTCCGTTGTGCTGCGCCAGTGATCTGTACATCACTAACCTATGTATATAATCAGTGTCTAACCAAAGGCCACTTTCCATCAGCTCTCAAAATCGCTAAAGTGAACCTCTTCTTAAATCTGGTTCATTGGACAATGGTCTCCCGAACAATTACAGACCCATTTCATTACTATCATCACTATCTAAGCCACTAGAAAAACACATCCATAAAGTAACATTACAGTATTTAGTTCGCAACAAGCTTATTGTTGACAGCCAATCAGGATTTCGACCAAAATATTCTTGCCATACGGCCGTAACAAACATGATAGAAAATTGGCACCAGAATATAAACAACAACAATCTATGTGGAACTGTGTTTATTGATTTCAAGAAAGCATTTGATATGATAGACCATGTTATTTTAATTAAAAAACTCGAGACAATGAAAATTTGCCTTAATGTAGTCACTCTAATATCATCTTTTCTATCAAACAGAAAGCAAGTAGTATCACATAATAAATCTCTGTCTCAAACCACTATCTTCAATATTGGAGTACCGCAAGGCTCTATTCTTGGCCCTCTATTATTTGCCATATATATTAACGATCTACCTTTGCATCTTTCGTCGTCCTGCGATCTATTTGCAGATGACTGTACGGTGTACACAAACGCTGAAGACTGTATTTTACTGGAGTCGTCTTTACAACAAGAATTAAATAATGTAGTTAAGTGGAGCTATTCAAACCGTATGCAAATTAACATCACTAAAACAAAAGCAATGTTATTAACAACTAGACAAAGACTTCAAACTCTAAGCTCACACACACCACTTCATTTTCACATCGATAACATGCCAGTAGAAAGTGTAATTGAGCACAAAACATTAGGCCTAATCATTGATAGAAACCTAACCTTTAATTCGCACGTTCAAGCGCTTATTAAACAAACAGCGAAAAAAGTCTACCAACTCGCCAAGATTAAAAACTTCCTTAATGAGGACACAAGGAAGCTATTCTATACTTCTCATATACAGACACACTTTGACTACTGCTCTACAATCTGGGACGGTTGTTCTAATTCAAACACCAAGCGACTTTACTCACTCCAGAAACGGGCCATGAGTCTAATTTATAGCAAACATTTATCTGACAATCCTAGCCTGTATAAATGCCTTCAGTTACTACCATTCCGCAAACACCTGCTTTTCAATAAAGCTAAACTAATTCACAAAATCCTGCATCGGAATGCCCCAAATTACCTTTGGCCATTGTTTAAATATAATGCTAGACACAGTAAACGTTTAAATATACTACACATTCCGAAGCCTAGGATTGACTTATACAAAACAAGCTTAACGTACTCTGCAGCTCAGCTGTGGAACAATCTTCCACAAGAAATCAAAGACATCACCAATCCCTATTCATATAATCGCAAATTATTCGAACACTATCTCAATACGGATTACCTTCCCCCTTAATAATTGAGATAATAATAATAATAACAAAACCCTAGTATAACAGCCAATCCCCTTTTTGTAGGCCAGTATATTCCACATGGCTAATAACAAGTGTCAGACCATTATCTAGTATTACTGTGTCGTGTATTATTGATGTTTGCATTTTGCCCATGCCTTTATAATGCATATCTTTTATATTGTTGCTGTTCTTTGTTAGACTTGAATGATGTGTGAATGAAATAATGTATGAAAGAGAGTGATAGAAGGGCAGAAGTTAGACGGGCCTGCGTGCCCAATTCTTACCCCTTTGAAAATAAAGTTTGTTCGTTCGTTCGTTCGTTCTATCTATCTATCTATCTATCTATCTATCTATCTATCTATCTATCTATCTATCTATCTATCTATCTATCTATCTATCTATCTATCTATCTATGTGGAGCATCTCATTTAATTCATCGTCAATCAACTCATTTAAACTCAGGGGACGTAACTTAAGATATAACAATTATACTAAAAGTTATATCCCTTTTTGTCATATATTTTTATATTTTCTTATGTTCAGTCATGTAATTACAAAATTAAATTTTAGGAAGGTAATAGCTGATAGCTGATAGATAAAACTATCACAGTTGGTTGCACAGGAATGAAAGCATAACGTGTAGAAAATTTCATCTCAATCGGTTGGACCGTTCGCGAACGCATGAAGGACGGACATACATACATACATACATACATACATACATACATACATACATACATACATACATACATGCATACATACATACATACATACACACAAAGATTTATATATATATATATATATATATATATATATATATATATATATATATATATATATATATATATATATATATATATAAAATGTTATTATTTTTGGAACATGATTGTGATTACATTGCTTTCGTAGTTCAATGTGTTGTTAGTCAGTGGTTTCCAAATGAAGAGGCAGATGTAGAAGGCCCGTACCGTTTTAGGACAATAAGAAGAACAAATATCCAGCAAAGATTCCTCAGACAACATGAAATAAGCGATCTTGGAGAGCTAGGACCAGGTCGGGGAACTTAGATGTCCAGAAGTCAGATGTCACATCCTCAGAGCTAAGACAAATCATAACGACCCATGACACTATCAGGCTGACACTGTCAGGCTGAATTGGAACAGATAAAATAGCCACCGCTGTGGTATTTGACCATGCTTGTAAGCCTCGATGGTCATTGTACGAGATCTCACACGGTCGTGGCAGTCTAGGGTGACGTCTATGCACTCTTCCCAGCTGTGCTGTTTGATAAAGTTTGATCATTACTTTTGTTGTGTTACTTTTGTTCTTTTCACGCTAGGGTTGCCAGCTGACGGTACATTTTAAAATTTTAAGCAAAACCCCCACATAACATATCCCCAAATAGTTTAGCTCCCTTCATCTAGTTTCTCAAATTTTAAAATTAGAAATTATATGCGTTTTTTTTCTCCAGCTTCAGCGATCAACGTTTGTTGTGCGTTTCCTCCGGCAAGGGCCAGAAACAGGATGGTATGGTACGCTTGAGGTTAAGACCCGTTGTCTTGCAGAGAGATTGTCTGGAAGGGTTGAGCTTTTAGCAAGATTTCCCCTCTCTGTCTAGCCAAATCTGGAGATCTTGTAAGACATACCCTTTAGTCTGCTTTTGTGCTTCACTTCTACAAGTGGCAGCTTCAGTAAAACTCATTCGATGTGCTCTGAGTTAACAGTGCCGTGTTCCGAGTTGTACAATTCTGGTCTATACATGTCTGCTAAACTTTTCACTTCTGTTATATACTGGCGTTTCATTTTCATGTTCGTCTTTCCAGTTAGTCTTCATAGATTGTTTTAGTGGAGTTTTCGCCAATATAGATCTCTCCGCAAGAGTTATCCTACAGCCTTTGCAATCTCGTCTGACTTTTCATTTCCAGGGATACCACAGTGGGCTCGTATCCACTGCAGGACCAGGACTGTTCTCGCGGACAACATGCAAATACTGTCTTTTATTTTATAGAAGATGCTTTCATGTTTGAAACATGAGGTGTGTGGCATAACCTCTACCCACCATTATTCAGTTGACAAGAATGCACGCCAAAGAGAGGGAAAAATATAAAACAATTGACTACACCAACGCAAACTGAAACCAAAACTTAAAATCTAACGCAACATCAAAACTGAAACTGGAACAAGTGACAGATGACGTCAATTCTAGGAATTATTTCATCAGCCCAAACTCAGGAGATCATTGGATAAAAACAAAAACGTGACAACGCCTCCATTCGAAAGCCCGCTTAGAATATGTTAATCGCGCACTTCTACTGCAACCCGCCTTATGAACAGACGTAAAAGCTGGTGTGACCACATTTTCAAATAGGGACGGCAGAATGTCTAGATCCGAGTAAATTCTTGGTGGCAACCCATTGGCGACCAATTGGCAACCAACTGGCAACTCTACTGGCCAACCAACCAAACCATACCAGAGAGAGAGATGAACCGCACTTGAGATGGAGGAAGACTTGGCCGTGAGCAGAGTATGGGAAGCCTTCAGAGAAGCTACACGGGCAGAACTGAAGTGGATCCATCAGTCGAAGGACCCAGGCTTATCCTAATCCTCCAATCGCAAGGTTACATATCTCGTAAAAAAAAAAAACACAACACTCAGTCTCAAGAACTGATACATAAATGTATATATATTATCTTCACACTTAACAAGTACAACATTCAAATGTTTACAATATGTTTCCATACTTGTTGACATCTTATGCATTGATGCCTATTTGTTGATGGACTGTGACATTGGTCCTATATGCATTTTTCTAATTTATCTTGTGTAAACCACAATAGAAAATTTATGTAACCGGTCAGAAGACACAGGCCCAGTCAATAAATAATTAACATTAACTGATCTTTTGTTGATTAGTCAGTTCAACTTATCTGTGATTCACCATCTTATGTGTGTACACCATGTTATCAAGAACTATTGTGAATGGTTATGTGTTTAATTGTTTAAAACCAAATTAACTCATAAGGAATATTAAATTGGGAGAGACTCAAGGTCTATCAACTGCTCAACAGTTCAATCAGGCTGAGAAAATTCTCCAGACTTTCCTCAGAATGATAAGAAAAAGGGGGTCTCAAGAGCTAAAAGAATCCTTGGAGAAGGCGCAGATTCCCAGTTAGTAATTACTATTCTCACCAGGGCCACAATCTATATCTCCTAGACTAAATCAAATAAGACGAGGCCTGCAGATAACTCGAGGGTCATATTCTGGGGTTATTGAAGATAGAAGAGGATGGGTCCCAACTTCTTTAATTAGAAATGGGGCATGCACTACAGTGATCTCCCAGTCCCTTCAAAAATATATGACATATTGGGATGGCTACGTCCTGGATGGTTCCCATTAATTAACTTTTAAACAGTTACATAATACATTGTGTGTAATTAAACCATTACATAAAACATTGTGTAATTAAATGATTGCATAAAACATTGTATTACATAAAACATTAACACAAATATCTTTAGATTTTGAACATTGTCATTTTCTGATATGATATAACAGACATCATGTGGGGTATTGATTGATAGCCACATGATGTGAATGACATTTATAGATAAATAAGAGTAGGTGACTGATCATTTCTTCTGAATAAAGGGGGCCTCTTTCAAATAGGTTTATACTTCAGAAAAATGTGCTCCAGGAGAAATATAGAGTGTGAATCTACTATCCAAACACTACTTCTCTTCCAGAGAAGGTGTTCTTTTCCTATGGAGTCTGATCTTACAGCATTTCATCAACCACCGGAAAATCTTATCCGGGGGTAAATTTCTGTCTAAATTCAGATTCTTTTCTTTACTAGGGATTAATTCTGGTTACCTTAATGCCTACTGCCTTTGGCTTTTCCAGCAGTGGCAGACAGACATAACATAAAGTGTTTAATATTGTGCATGCTTTGCTGTATATTTGCAGATCGGGGACTGACAAGCTTACGCGGATCAGACCAACCTGCACTTATATATTTTTAGGCAGGGCAAATAAAGCAATAAATTCTAGGCATGGCGGAAACTGCTAAGTTCCGGGCCCAATTAATGGAAACAGGTAGGGAATGCGGGTTGGATAGCCCTGCGCTATCTAACTATATTTCAGAAGCATTTGACAGAAGAGAAAGACTTCAAGCCGAACTGGCCCTCAAAGAAAAACAACATCTAGCTGATATAGCTGAGAAAGAGAAAGGACGCCTACAAGCATAGGAATTGGACCAGAAACGACTTCAAGCAGAAATAGAGGAGAAAGAGAAACGACTACAGGCTGAAATGGAAGATAAGGAGCGAGAGCGTCAACACCAACTGGAGTTGAAGAGAATGGAGACTGAATTGGAGATTCGATGACTAGGGGGAGGGAGTGGTCCCACACCCTCAACCTCATCAGGAGTGCCAGTGACAGAATCACATTCTCATGTCTCCCACCTTAATTCAGGAGCTATGTCGTTTCCTCTGGAACCCTTCAATGAACAGACTGACAACATCAAAGGATTTTTATCACGCTTCGAGGCAATGGCTGTCAGCTGTGGGCTTGAAGAAGGGAGATGGGCAACGCAGTTAGCGCAAGCTTTAAGATCTACCGCGTATGACGTGTTCTCGAGGCTCACTCGTGAGGAACAACAGGAATACGAAACACTCAAAAAGGCACTCTTGAGCCGATTCGAAGTGGACGAGGATTCTTACAAAGCTCGTTTCAAAACCGCAAGGAAAGAACCGGGTGAGAGTTATGCGCAACTAGTTGAAAGACTGAAGTCATACATACAAAGATGGACTTGTTTAGGAGGGTTTGAGGAAAGTTTTGAAGGACTCCGTGAAATGATCATCATTGATCAGATAAAGGGGAAGATGTCGAATGAAATGAAAGCATTCTTAACCCAAAATGGGGCTGACCGCCTAGAAAACATCATCATCCTGGCAGAGAAATTTGAAAAATCTCAGAAGGAGATGGGAGGTAAGGGACGTTCGAACAACACCCCCTCTCAAAACAAATCTCCACAGCCAAAAGAGGGTGAAAACACTGTAGCCACCAAGAAAAATGGGAAATCCCAGAAAAACACTCAAAACACAGCCCAAACAGCGCCGAAGGAGGAAAGACCATTCTGCACCCATTGCAAAATTAGAGGTCACACATTTCAGAATTGCAGGAAGAAGCCACCTCCACACACTGCGGCCTGTTTGGCCAACCGAAAAGAGAAAAAAGTGAGCACTGGTGAAACGTCCAAACAGAGACCTCATCAAGACACATCATCTCGCATTCCGGTTGTAGAATCCATCTTGCTAAATGGATTCAAAACGACCTGTCTAAATGATACTGGATTATTGTATGACTGTTTGTTTCATCATCCTTAGTTCACCCTGAACAGGTGACAGAGGAAATAGTGGAATTACAGGGACCACTGAAGAGTTCAACAAATATGTCTCTTCCAGTGGCAAAAGTGAACATAGCCTCGCGGTATGTCACTGGGACAATCAAGGCAGCAGTCTTGGACGATCCGATATATCCTGTAATCCTCGGCTGTAGATTTACCGTTCTAGGAGAACCTGTTCAACCTGTGGCGATGGCAACAATGACCACTCGATCCCAGGCGAAAAAGACTCCAGAAACAACTATGCCAATCCTTCGAACGGAGGAACTCAAGAGGGCATAAGAAGCCGACAGCACCTTGGATCCCTGCTTCAGAAAACTGCCAAAATCACATTTACCTCTACGTAAAGGTGATCTGTTCATGAAGTCAGCACTTCTTTACAGAAAAGCAGGACGAGCTGGACAAGAGTTTAACCAACTTGTTGTACCAACTCAATTCAGGACTCAGATCTTGGAAATGGGTCATAGTCTACCATTCAGTGGGCATATGGGTATCAACGCTACTACACAGCGGATTACTACTCACTACTTTTGGCCAGGGATGAATTCAGACATACAACGGTTTGTAAAATCATGCCCACAGTGTCAGAAAGTATCACCAAAACACCGGACATCACCGGCAATGTTGGGTGAATCGCCAATCACTGGAATTCCATTTGAGAAAGTGGCTGTAGACATAGTCGGACCTCTCTCAGCAACGAAGAGGCGAAACCGATTCATATTAACGCTTGTGGACACAACAACCATGTGGGCCGAAGCAGTTCCTATGCCCAGCTGTGACTACAAACACGTCGCTGATGCATTATTAGGAATATTCACACGTCTAGGATTCCCACAAAGGATCTTGACGGACAACGGTTCACAGTTTCGTGGTAAGCTCATGGGAGAGACCTTCAGACTTTTTCATGCACGCCACATCTTCAGTTCACCATATCACCCTCAGTCAAATGGACATGTGGAAAGGTGGAACGGTACATTGATTAGTATCCTGCGCAAAATTGCTTAGGAGAAGACAGAGGATTGGGACTTGTATTTACCCGCAGCTTTATTCGCTTACAGGGAGGTACCCCATCACTCAACAGGTTTTGCTCCAGCCACACTGTTGTTTGGACGACCGATCAAAGGACCACTTGAGGCGTTACTTCGAACCTGGACCGATAATACTACAGATGATACAGTCGTGACTGCATCTACATATGTTGCCGAGTTGAAAAATCGTTTACAACACGGTTGGAAACAAGCGAATGTCAATCTACGTCACGCCAGACGAAGAATTGTTCGTAACTTCAACCGCAAGGCAAAGGATAGAGAGTTAGAGGTAGGAGAGAAGGTGATGTTGCTGCTTCCAACCAGTCAGAATAAGCTTCAAATCGGATGGAGAGGACCTTATGTAGTGACGGAGAAGATCTCACGTACGAACTACAGAATTTCAGTCAAAGGCAAGATGAAAGTATTTCACATAAACCTCTTGAAGAAATATCATGAAAGACCCTCAACCACCGAGCCTGCACATCTGATGGCCATGAGTGTGGCTACTGAAGTCGAAGAAGGATCAACAATGGGAGTCGAGTACCCACTGCAAGCCAAAGAGACCTTTAAGGATGTGGAAATCAATCCCAACTTAACAAAGGATCAGCAAACGCAGATTAGGGAACTTATGGCAAAGTATGCAGAAGTACTTACTGGTAAGCCAGGAAAAACTGATTTGGAGGAATTTGACATGAAGTTGAATGACACAAAGCCTGTGCGAGTCAAGACTTACCCAGTTCCTTATGCAAAGCAAAAGACTTTAGAGGAAGAAATACAACAGCTGCTCACCGCAGGAATAATCTCACCATCTGAATCACCTTACAGTGCTAGCGTCGTCTTATTGAGAAAGCCAAGCGGAGAACATAGATTGTGCATCGATTATCGACAGCTCAATGCTATTACTGAATTCCAAGCAGAACCTCTGCCTGATCAAAATAAACTCTTCACAGCACTCAACCGAGCTAAGTACTTTACTAGGATTGATCTCAGTAAGGGATATTACCAGATTTCCGTAAAACCGGAAGTTGGACCATGGTTAGCTTTCAGCACGCCTGGAGGACACTATGAGTTCAACGTTCTTCCATTCGGATTAAGTAATGCTCCCAGCGTTTTTACACGTATGATGAGAAAATTACTTGACTCACTACAGCATCCAGACATTAGTCACTTCATGGATGACATCCTGATCGCAACTGAAACATTTGAATAGCATGTAGAAACACTGCATCTTTTATTCAGGCGCCTCAGAGAAACTGGATTGACGGCTAGACCAAAGAAGTGTCAAATAGGATTCCAAGAATTGGACTTTCTAGGTCATAAGATATCTCATGGACTGATAACTCCACAAGAGGTAAATGTGGACAATCTCCAGAGAGCACCTCGTCTAAAAACAAAGAAGGATGTAAGATCATTTGTATCCTTATGTGGATTCTTTCAAAGATACATCAAGGACTTCAACACTCTGTCAGCACCTTTAACGGATATTACCAAAAAGGGGAAACCAGAGAAAGTCACTTAGTCAGCTGACTGTGAGAGAGCTTTCACGGCACTAAAGCAGGCATTAATTGCTCATCCAGTCTTACATCTACCAGACCTCGACCAACCATTCGTGCTGCCCACCGATGCCAGTAACATAGGAATTGGGGCAACGTTGTTGCAAAGAAAGGGAGATGTACCATCAGAGCTATTCCCTGTAGCCTATGCTAGCAGGAAATTAAATGCAGCAGAGAGAAATTACATTACTATCGAGAGAGAATGTCTTTAGCTCGTATGGAGTGTACAGAAGTTTCAGGCATACCTATATGGCAAACACTTCACAGTGCAATGTGACTATCGACCACTCATGTTTCTCGCAGCATCTAAGACTCTGAATGCCCGACTTATGAGGTGGTCGCTGCTTCTTCAACCCTACTCGTTCCAGGTTGAATATGTTCCTGGGAAAATGAATGTGGGAGCGGACTTCCTGAGTCGACACCCAGTGCCTGATGAACCAGGTCAATCAGATGCAAAAGAGAATACAAGGGCGGAAAATACGAGAACAGCTTGATAACTGAAAATGTTGGAAACATAGTTCCATACCGTAGAACAATATGGGGTGGGGCCATGTGGCATAACCACTAACCACCATTATTCAGTTGACAAGAATGCACGCCAAAGAGAGGGGAAAATATAAAACAATTGACTACACCAACGCAAACTGAAACCAAAACTTAAAAACTAACGCAACATCAAACCTGAAACTGGAACAAGTGATAGATGGCGTCAATTCTAGGAATTATTTCATCAGCCCAAACTCAGGAGATCATTAGATTAAAAACATACACGTGACAACGCCTCCATTCGAAAGCCCGCTTAGAATATGTTAATCGCGCACTTCTACTGCAACCCGCCTTATGAACAGACGTGAAAACTGGTGTGACCACATTTTCAAATAGGGACGGCAGAATGTCTAGATCCGAGTAAATTCTTGGTGGCAACCCATTGGCGACCAATTGGCAACCAACTGGCAACTCTACTGGCCAACCAACCAAACCATACCAGAGAGAGAGAGAGATGAACCGCACTTGAGATGGAGGAAGACTTGGCCGTGAGCAGAGTATGGGAAGCCTTCAGAGAAGCTACACGGGCAGAACTGAAGTGGATCCATCAGTCGAAGGACCCAGGCTTATCCTAATCCTCCAATCGCAAGGTTACATATCTCGTTAAAAAAAAAAACAAAAAAAAAACACAACACTCAGTCTCAAGAACTGATACATAAATGTATGTGTATTATTTCCACACTTAACAAGTACAACAGTCAAATGTTTACAATATGTTTCCATACTTGTTGACATCTTATGCATTGATGCCTATTTGTTGATGGACTGTGACATTGGTCCTATATGCATTTTTCTAATTTATCTTGTGTAAACCACAATAGAAAATGTATGTAACCGGCCAGAAGACACAGGCCCAGTCAATAAATAATTAATATTAACTGATCTTTTGTTGATTAGTCAGTTCAACCTATCTGTGATTCGCCATCTTATGTGTGTACACCATGTTATCAAGATCTATTGTGATTGGTTATGTGTTTAATTGTTTTAAACCAAATTAACTCATGAAGGAATATTAAATTGGGAGAGACTCAAGGTCTATCAACTGCTCAACATCCATGCTTTCTTAACATAAATCAGGTTGAGAAAATTCTCCAGACTTTCCTCAGAATGATAAGAAAAATGGGGGGGCTCAAGAGCTAAAAGAATCCTTGGAGAAGGCGCAGATTCCCAGTTAGTAATTACTATTCTCACCAGGGCCATAATCTATATCTCCTAGATTAAATCAAATAAGACTAGGCCTGCAGATAACTCGAGGGTCATATTCTGGGGTTATTGAAGATAGAAGAGGATGGGGCCCAACTCCTTTAATTAGAAATGGGGCATGCACTACAGTGATCTCCCAGTCCATTCAAATATATATGACAAGGTGGCTTGGCGGACTGACTTCCAGTCAGTGAAAGTAACTGTTTTTTCCTAATATTGGTTCTGCTGTGCTCATGAGTCTACACAACCACAAACCAGAAGATAACAGCGACTTAGTATTTCAGCCAAAGTTTTATTTGTTTGTCCACGTCATGTGATGTGTAACCCTGCAGTATGCACATAACGAGATGAAGCGAAAAATGCCAGTCAAGAAATCGTGCAATATTTTGTTTATGGCGTCTGTGTGTAAACATCTTTATTGCAATTGCTATCTGTTCTATGTTCTCATAATCTATATATATATATATATATATATATATATATATATATATATATATATATATATATATATATATATATATATATATATATATATATATATATATATATATAGAGACTGTATGTCCGTCCGTTCTTTATGCGTTCGCGAACGGTCCATCCGATTGAGATGAAATTTTCTACACGTTTTCTTTTCATTCCTGTGCAACTTTTCTGTCATAGTTTTTTAGTGTAAAATCGGCTACTTACTTACTAAAATTTAATATTTCATTTTTCACTATAATTTCTATATAGCAAGGGGACTTAACTCTAGAAAAGTTATTTCAAGGGGCACAACTTTTAATAACATTTCTATGTACTTTATAGTCATATTGTTGCATCGTTTTGAAAGATTTATAAACTCTTTGTCTATAGTTATTTACAGGCATATGAGTTATAATAAATAATGATATAATCTGTAAGGCATTTTCAAAGTTTTCATAAAAATAATGCATAATGCATAACATTGTAACTCATCTTTTTATGCTTAAAGAAGTTATCTACAGTCATGTAGGTGATTAAAAACAGTTTTCATTAAAAATAATGGATGGTGTGTGGAAGGACATTCTTTTAAGTTACTGTGTGAATTTAATGAGATGCTCCCCGCCAGGAGCTGGGCGAAGTCACGCCGGGTCAGATAGATAGACAGACAGACAGACAGATAGTCGGGATCGGGAGCTTATATGACTACTTATATGAATTAAATGAGATGCTCCCCACCAGGGACTGGGTGAAGCCGGGCCGGCTCAGACAGACAGACAGACAGGTAGACAGACAGACAGACAGACAGATAGTCGGGAACGGGAGCTTATATGACTACGTATATGAATTAAATGAGATGCTCCCCACCAGGGACTGGGTGAAGCCGGGCCGGGTCAGACAGACAGACAGACAGACAGACAGACAGACAGACAGACAGATAGTCGGGAACGGGAGCTTATATGACTACGTATATGAATTAAATGAGATGCTCCCCACCAGGGACTGGGTGAAGCCGGGCCGGGTCAGCCAGACAGACAAACAAGCAGTCAGACAGACAGACAGACAGACAGATAGATAGATCCCCTCCAGGGACTGGGCGAAGCCGGGCCGGGTCAGCTAGTTCTTCTATAAAACTACATCTCCGCAGTTTCCACTCAGTTCCTTATTTGTCAGCCAGTTGTCCATTATTCGCTTTTCTACGTAATGATTGTCGCAATATAGATCTCATTTCCTCAACTCGATTTACGAAGATAAATTACCGTGAATATTTATGGATGCAAAGAAATGTATTATTCATACTCAATAAGTAAATATCATCACAATACCCAGAGTAATGAACTAAAACAGTATGATCAACTTTTATAAGACAGAACGGTCGTTACAGAATCACAATTTGAGGGGGTGGGGATGCCTGCAGTTGCTATACATCGCTGTTTGGACAGAGTATGTCACGTGGAATGTACACGTTCAAAAAATCTGTCAGCCAATGACAGTTCTACCAAGACCAATCCTTGAACACCAGGAAACTAGCTTGTGCTGGAGTAAAGGAGTAGGCGGGAGAGTATACTTATACACGGCTCGACTACGTCTACCACCTGGTGTATTGCGTGCTAACTGTCGGCGCTGGCAACTGTAGAATCCATTCTGGCATAACAACTTTCTACTGTGGCAAATTGTTCGGCCGTGTGCAAGGGGAGATAATCATTGAAAATCTACTGGGAGAATGCAATAATTGATTCTGTAATTGTTGAGTAGATGTCCGGTGCAAACACAGGTAAGTTGTCAAGACAGATCTGCTATGTTTTACACTATTGTGAAATTGTTTCCTTATGGTGAAATTGTTTCCTTAATTAATTGATTGTTTTTTCATCATATACTGTAGTATGCGTTCTCTCTGGAATAGATCAAATATGCCTTTACAGCCTTTACATGTTGAGGCACTTTCTCACTGGTGACCCTAAATATTGAGTGGCAACAGTCATTGCTAAGATATCCAGTATAGAATCCTGTTAGTTCAAGACACATACTTACTGATCTTAATATATCTCCGATGTCGGAGTGTTTTCGCCTTACGGAGGGGGAAACTGGTAATCATCATCATCATGTGCCATGCCAATGAGCGTAGGCGGTCATGTTTCGCCATCTCAGGCTGTCACCAGAGTCTTGGATCAGCTCAGTGTTCTTGTCTCGACCATACCACGTGGTCAAGCCATCCAGGTATTTACTTCTCTTCCTTCCCCTGGTTCCCTTCCCCTCAGATACCAAGTTCTCCAATTTATTTATTTCCATTATGTGTCCAAACAACTATTACTGTCTACGTCTAATTGCTTTAATCAGTTAACTGTTTTCATTTGTTTCTTGTAGGACTTGGTCATTTTTTTTTTTTTTTTTTTTGGTCTGTCCGTGGCATTCTTTGCATTTTCCTCAGAAACCACATTTCCACAGCCATCAGATGTTTTTCAGCTTGTCTGCTCATTTTCCTCACTTTACATCCATACAAAAGTACAGGTTCTATGTAGAACTTCAACATTCTTTTTCTCTTTTCAATTGATAGCTTTTTATTGGTCAGTATGTTTTCATCTTGCAAAAGGCTACCTTAGCATTGGCAATTCTTGTTCTAATCTCTTCAAGGCATCTCCCATCAGATGTTATGACTGTTCCTGGATAATTGTACCGATTCACTTGTTTAAGATTATTCCCATTTACTTGTATATCACATTGTGATATTCCTTTCTTGCTTGTGACAACCATAATCTGTCTGCATACAGTTTAATTCTAACCCTAGTTGTTCGCTGTGTGCAATAACCGTATCTACAAGGCGTTACAGATCCATTTCGTTGTCCTACTGTCAATATACTGTGGCATCCGCGTATCTAATGTTATTGATATTTCGTCCTTCAATGGTGATTCCGTTCATATCTTCTAAATTTCTCATATTTTCACTGTATAGAAAAACAAAGATTTCAAAACATTACTAACCCTACTTATTGACTCATTCATTCAACAGCATGTCATTTTCAGAACCTCGCTCCCATAACAACCTTCCGGAAAACCTCTCGATCATAAGAAAGATGTCCCGCATTCGATACACCCATCTGGAGATCATCCGCCACATCCTGCACCCATCTTCTCTTTGGCCTTCCTCTTCCTCTCTTCCCAGGCATATACCCCTCCATTATTGTTCTCTCCAAACTTTTGTGACGTTTCAAGTTACCAAAATATTTCAATTTTCTTTGTTTTGTCGATTTTAATAACCAACCTTCTTCAATATTCAGCTCTTCGAGTATGGTTGCATTTGTTATTTTCTTTACCCAAGATATTCTTAGAACTCGTCTATAACATTTATATTCAAAGGCATTTGTGCGCTGGTCAGCTTGTTTAGTAATTGTCCAGATCTCCCAGGCGTATGTTGCAATGGGAAAGACGCATGCTCTTAAATATCTATTTGTTGTAGTTCTATCTGTCCCACTCCATACTTTATTCAGTTGTTTTAGTCTTTGATGAGCAATGGAAATTCGTCTTTTAATTTCTTTCATTATGTCACAAGTGTTGGTAATCAATGACCCAAGATATTCGAAAGTTTCCACCTCCTCCAATTTTTTCTTATTACTTATTGATCACTTAATATTAAATTGTAATATTTAACATAGCAAACTAGGAACTATTGCCGCATCTGTAAGACGAGGCAAGTCTCGCAGTAAGTGACTGCATGTTATGCCTTTGCCTCCTATCCTCAGTTTGTTGGATCAGATTGCGCTCAAAGAGCACCAGTCCGTTTCGTAAATCTTCTCTAGGAACATCTGTCTGTTGCAACTCTTTCCCACGTGTCTGGATCTAGAAAGTTCCTAGCTTTCTTGTCTGTTTATTTTCCTCTTCTTGTTCATTCTGTAATCCTCTAGTGGGCATAGGCCATAGGCAATTCCCCTGTCAATTATTCTTATACTTGGCATTGAATCATCTTTTGTAGCCCCTTTCCTCTCTTCTGTGGCGAATGTGTTATGATGTAATTCGTAACCCCACATACCGCTAACGCAACAATCTTTTGGCGATTTGGCAGCAGATCGCTTTGCGTTGGTTTCTATATTATGGGATGGGTGCCGGTCTTTGATAAACCAATGGCAAACTACTTAAGGTAAAATTGCCCAGGAATTAGAAACATCTAAACAATGCTGGAGCTGACTGCTAAGTCCTGTAAAGGATATGCATGTAACGTTTGTCTTTAAGTATCTTAATATCTTTCCCAAAGAAAGAATGTATGAGAGGAAAGAAAGAAGAAGGGCAGAATGTTAGACGGGCCTGCGTGCCCAATTCTTAACCCTTTGAAAATAAAGATTGTTCTTTCGTACGTTAGTTCGTTCGTTCCCATATAAAAAATGGTGGCCTCCATTTCTCTCATTGCAATATTTTGCTCTCCCTTCATGTATCTTCCAGGACAAATTTACAACGAACACCAAACGTTACATAGTTTGATCAAAGCGTGTCCCAATTCGTCTGAATTTGTCGAGGCGTTGCATTAATTATAAACTGTTATTCCTTCCATTTTTCCCGTTCACTTTGTAATGTTTTATGTTTGTTTGCTTTTTTTTAAAAACCAGTTGTTTATATTCTGTATAAAAGGATTTGTGTAACGGTTTTAAATCCTCCTCTGCTGCACAGTTGAATAGTGTATTTGCCCTCCGGTCTATTGTGTGCAGATATTTGTGCATGGCTCCACGTGAGGAGTTCTACCACTGCTGAGATTTACCACAGTGAGTACAGGTCCCTGTACATGGGCATATGTTACTAGACGTATTTGTATAGACCAATCGGCACTCGTGGATAATGTGGTCAGCTTCCCGCCAGTAGCATTGACTCCCCAAGACATTTCCTGGTACCAATGTGAGGCTGGGTGGGTCTGGGAGCCAATGGGTACTTGTATTATGGTAGAGTTTATTCCGTGCGGTTTCCTATTTCCCGGGGAATTTTCTAGCGAAGCTGGAGCAACTTTTTGCCACTTATTTTCGTCGTACGTTGATGGCTTTCTCATTAAGTGTACATCTCTCTGTTCATGTTGTAGTACAAGTTTCATGCGTCACACTTTCTAGCCATGTGTGTCAATATTTGTTTCTGATGACGAAAATAATATATATTATTTAATATTTAATTAGACAACCGCCGTGATAATTCCCCTTACCATTCTTAAACATACAGTAAACTAAGTAGACATGGACAAGAGACTGCTGTTCCCCATTTCTCCTCCATTTCATCAACTACAATTAAGTTGAAAGTGTCTCCATTCAATCATTTCATTATCATTTCTGTTTTATATTTTTTTTTTATTCATGAAACACCTGACTCCATCTATTACGAATTGTTTTCAATAATGTATAGCACATGAAATAACAAGTTGGTGTGATTGGGTTCTTCAGTTTCTTCCCTTGTTACACTATGTGTGTAAACAAGATATGAAAGTCCTTGGCATAGATCCAGACACGTGGGAAAGAGTTGCAACAGACAGATGTTCCTAGAGAAGATTTACGAAACGGACTGGTGCTCTTTGAGCGCAATCTGATCCAACAAACTGGGGATAGGCGGCACAGGCATAACATGCAGTCACTTACTGCGGGACCTGCCTCGTCTTACAGATGCGGCAACTGTGACAGAGATAGTCACTCTTGCACTGGACTATACAGTCACCAGCGGTGCTGTCAGGTGCCTCACCGGCGGCAAAACTCAGTCCTTCAGGTGAAAGAGGCCTACTACTACACTATTTGTGTGTCACTGTCTGTCTGAATTTATAGCAGTTGTAATGTATTGATATCCGCTGTGGATAATTATTATTGTTCTCGTTATTCTTTGTTTTTAAATTCATTCGAGGTAGGGTGGCGAGTTTCCTTCTTCGATGCCTTTTATGACCAGACAGTTGTGAAAATTATATGGTCCCCATTGTGATGATTCTGTGTAGACCCCAGGGCTATCTTGTCCATGCTGAGGATTAAACCAAGACCACTAACGTGGACTAACTATATTACAAGTGTATGTTATTTATACAACAATGATCTCATTTATTATTTTTTTTTTTTTTTTTTTTTTTTTACTCTGTTCACTTTGCTTTCCCGTGACACAAACCCTGGATAATGATTGGATATTAATACGATGAAAATATCACCCATAAACTCTTGTTCTTTGACAGACCGTAAGGCACAAGGAGCATATCTATTAGACACATACTGATATAGACAATCTGCAGACTGTGGAGCACATGGCCAGTATCACGCCTGCCGTCTTTACTTCCCTGCTACCCATTTAGGCTGAAGCCACTTGGGATTTTGGAAAATCTGCAGCGTTCGTATGGTCCAATTTAAGTGATCATCTTGTAAGGAGAGTGTTGCATACTTTGAAAGAAGCAGGCAGGGACTTTCTCTGGCGGCCTGTTACATCAATGAGCACAGTTTTTGGATACACTGCAACATTATCCACAGTATCAAGTGTCGTGTACTCTCTCGATGTCTCCCAAATAAACACACATCCACTCTCCGGCACACTGACTGAACATGGCTAGGCATTCTATTATTTACCTGTGTTTGCAATGTCTTCTCCTGATGACGGCGTAGTGGGTTTGTTCCACACGCAGGTCAGTTGGCCTTAAATGTTGACTTCTAGTTCAGAGAGCAGGACACACAACAATGTAAAATTGTCTAGTAAATCAAAAACAGGCAATAGGGGCTGGGTGTGACTGCAACGTCCTGTAAAGGGCATGTCATTGTTTTCTGTCCTCTGTAGACTCCGCTAGTGTTCGCTTATGCTCCGGGTGGACCTCATTTCCCTCAGTGAGATTAACTCTTGTTGGAAATTTTGACATGGGGAAATCCACTGCACTTGATCGCCATACACTATCCTGTTGATCTTGTTCTTGTTCATCGTGATCAAGGGTGGTTATGTTTTGTCTTGTTGAAGACACACCACTTTCGGATTTGTTCCAGTATTCTTATTGTGCCTTCTACCCGCCCCTCTCCCCTCCTCGCCCCTTGGAGGTTAGATATCTCCCGCAACTCCCTCCTTATCCTCCTCAGATTATTATCTAATTCTCCTCTCTGTATGTTTTAGATATCCCTTTATTTCTTTTCCCCTCTGTGTTCTAGAGAAATGTCTTTCTAGTTGTGCTGTCGGGTTTTCTCAAAGTCTATCCCATCCAGCACCAATGTGTTTTCATCACATCATGGTTCGCTGGGATATGTCTAATTCTTTCCCCAAGTTTCACGTCATACCAGTCAGTTTTTCTGTCATACCATTTCAACCGTTCTGTTATGTTCAGGAATGAGTTAATAGATGTTTGTAGTTTACTAGTAATTACTTATGCCTGCCTCCACTCATCTGATCCATACATGAGTACTCACTGTACTTATGGTACTGGTTTTAGTGTTTATTAAGTGATATTTCCAGTACTTCACGAAAGCTGCACGCATGCCATTTATGAATGTTTCATTATCTTGTCGCCCGGGGGATATTTTTGACAAGATTTTCGTTGGTAGTTAACCAATTTTTTGAGAGCTGGGACGTCATATTTGTTTCTTCTCTTGCTTCCGCTGTTTTTTTTTTGTTTTTTTTTTGCCCTCCAAAATACCAATAGAGGAACGTTGATAGCGCAGCAGCTAGCACGTTTGTCAACCAGCCAGGGGTATGTTGTCTGACCTCAGAGTAATGTAGATTGATCATGATTACAATGAGTACCAGAAAATATATTGGAAAGTAAAGGTGGCCCCGTGATACCGTCCACATCGCCCTCGAGCCCCCATCGGTCTATGGCAATATTGCTCTAGCAGCATATGGCCAGCGCTTGTGAGGCTTGTGAAAGTGTCGTTACTTGGTGTCATAGTCAGGCCATACGTGTTCACGAATTTAATATTTCCTGAATGGGGAATTGTTTTCAAATGTGCACCCTCAAACTATGAATGAATCACCATAAAACGAGATGTATACAGTAAACTTGACTAGAACTAGATTAGTCAGTCAGTCAGTCAGTCAGTTAGTCAGTCAGTCAGTCAGTTAATTAGTTAGTTAGTTAGTTAGTTAGTTAGTTAGTTAGTTAGTTAGTTAGTTAGTTAGTTAGTTAGTTAGTTAGTTTTTCCTCTTGAGCCCAAGGCGGTGCATAGGGCAGAAGTCATGGCTCTCCATGTCTGGCGGTTCGCTGCTACCTGTTGTAGATCCTGGATGTTCACTTGGCCGTTGAATGAGCCTTCTCTGATGATGGTTCTACTCAGGGTCTCTCTTGGTCTTCCCCGTTTTCTTTTCCGTAGCGGTGTCCATATAAGGGCTGGGTAGGGAAGTCTTATCTTGTCCATTCTGAGTACATGGCCGATTACAAGTAACGAAATGGATTTTGCGGCTAAAGCCTTCGTCAGCACAGAATACACAAACACAAACCGAAACAACTACATGGAAAGCATATGAAAATATAAATGAAATAGTTACTTATATGTATCCTTGTTGTGATACGTTTTTCAAAGGATAAGTGTGTATGATCACAATGAAGTGAATGAACCGGAAGTGTAGTAAAGGGAGACACTGGGTCAAACATTTAAAAAAGAAACATCACAAACCCATGGATTTGCCTTGCTACTGGAGGAGGAGAATACCGACTATGGAGAAGGGGAGGCGTCATGTGAACGAACGGTAAAATAGGGAACCGTAGTGGACTATATTGAGGGTACTAGGGCGGGAAGGGGGGAGGTTTGTGCAAAACACATTAATGCTGAGGGGAGAGATGAAAGTTAAATTAAACTGTGTTGACATTGAGACCGTAAAGAGAGAGTGAACCCAAATGGAAAATGTTCAGTGTCTTACGATCACGTTCGTGAGATGCGAAAGATTTTATATCCGTGACCTGTATGTCTTCCACGCCAATGTGGTCAGAACTGTTAAAGTTTATGGATACGGTTTGTGAGCACCACTGTTAACATCTCAGAGGTATTGCCTAAATCTTTCAGCGAGGCATAGACCTGTTTAACCCGATATATCTCACGTCGCAACGTGCACAGGTGATCGCATTGATGACGTTGCGGCTAGTGCAGGAGACACCCTCACGGATGTGGAAAGTGGAAAGTTTGAAGGGAGGTTTGAATGGGCAGGTCTTACAAAGAGATTGAAGACGTGATACCGTGTCAAGACGAGACCAAGAAGCTTGGGGTAGACTGCCATGACCAGCACATCCCGTAGTTTACTATCCCGCCTGTACGCCACCAGTGGTGATTTGGGGGGGGGGGGGGTGTGAGAAGATAATCGCGAGTGATAGGGTCTGCCTGGAGAATGGATAGGTGCCTCAGGATGATATTCTTTGCAGCAATATTATGGGGATGATATGTGAGTTAAAGGATACGTCAATTCAATATAATGCAGGATATTTCAGAAACCAAGAATCTAAGGAACAGTGTATGGTCAATCTCTAATAAGTACCAGGTCTTGCAACACATAGCAGACGATGAGAACACGAAGAAGAGTTGGCAACATGTGAAGTGACGCATAAAAGGGAGTCCTTGGAAGGAGAGAAGGTAAACATAAAGCACGGATATCACCGGAAATTCTCAAGGAAATAGAAGACAGAAAAAATAAAAGGGCAGACTTAACTAACAGCAAAACCAGAGCTGCTAAAGTCAGAGCCCAAAGTATACAGACGTTAAGAAAGAAGTTAAGGAGCACATTGAAGGCGGATAAAAGACAATATTTACATGCTCTAGCAAGAAAGGCAGAGGATGCAGCAGCAAAGGGAAACCTGAGACACATTTCATAGCAACACAAGGAAATCAGGAGGAAAATATAACAGATGGTTTGAATAATGTAAGGAATTTCAACCGACGCTCTTAATATCCAGCCTGCAGAAGTGAAACTGGATATCAACTGGGAGGGAGGGGAAACCCATCTATAGTCACATTACGCACAATAATAGAGTAAAGTATTAAACTGCATTCGCCACTTTATATTGGATGTGTGGATTATAAAAAGGCCTGTGACAAAATTGATAGGAAATCCCTTTGATGTTGATGCGGCACTATGGGATCCTGTCGCCTGTCGTCCCTGGGGAGAGGAGTCAACAGGCACACTGTTTAAATTCCCTTTCCTTAGCTTGGGCTTCTGCCGGATCTTTGTCTACACAACCCCTGTCAGTCTCAGGTACACTATCTCTCTCTCTCTCTCTCTCTCTCTCTCTCTCTCTCTCTCTCTCTCTCTCTCTTCTTCTTCTTCTTCTTCTTCTTCTTCTTCTTACCACTAAACAATACCCTTCTTCGTATTCCTCCAGAACATACCCACACAAGACTGTATTTTAACAAATGATAAAATAAAACATTTAATACAGAAAAGTGTCACGTGTGTGTGTGCACTGTTTGCATGTGGAAATATGTAGTATTTTCTATGGTGTATGCTAGAGGAGATCAGTGAGCCAACGATCGTTCATCATCGTGTTCGGCCATACCACATCACACCATAGTAAGTTCCGAACAGATCTCACCGAATGAAGCGTCTCTCCGGACAATGGTTGACTTATTGGAGTTAATCCTATATAGTCTGGGTGACTGGTCTCCACTACTGAATATTGTATACTAAAGTCCATAAGTTCAGAACCCCCGATGTATCTAATGTGTCTATAACGATCCTGGAACCTAGGAATCTCGGCACTTCTCTCACACGACTCCCCAAGAAACAAACTGATGATGTCTGTTCGAGTAAGTTCCGCCGGTTTGTTTGTACAAGTTTACTTAATAGGTTTCCTCACCATTATGCCTTCTCTATATAATAATGTTATTGTTCTGAGAAATAATCACCATTATACCTTCTCCACCTAATAACGTCATAGTTCTGAGAAGTCATCACTGTTAATATGAATCAGCCTTTTCAGGACCTCAGTCACTGACAACCAGCTTTTTTATGTTAAACTCTCAGGGCTTTTCTTTTATCTTGAGATCCGTCAAAACAACATGCCGACAAGATGAGCCTGTGATCCTGGGGAAATCTCAAAAGATCCCAGTTGTGTTTATCTGATGAAACCCCCTTCAACAAAGCGTTTGGGCGGCCTAGAGACAATTGTCTCTGTCAATCTATCATCTGATCGTTAACTCAAGTGGCCCCGCGACATAGGCCCCCTCTTAAGAGAGTTGACCGCATCGGCTCTTTCTCACTGGAGGTTCGATCCAGATGATCCACAACAATCCACTCATCAAGCGCATGTTCAGTTTCTGGGAGATGGCTCAGCACATCAAACGTTGAGGGCTTGCCTGTACCCTCAAAGGTATTGCCTTTCCATCAATTAGGCGATCTCACTGACAGCCTATATCCTCATAATGCCAGACACTAGTGTTGGCGTATTGCTCCTGTACGTTCAGCCGACCAACTTCCGACCTGCGTAAGCGACGGCTCACAATACAGACGCATCGTTCCATCCTGACTGTAACAGTGTCTCCATATCCGCTTAGTTCCTCCAAGCTTTGCATCCTGGGATTTGCAGAATCGTTCTCGATGGACAGAATCGTCTTCCCCAAACCTCCTGGACTTTTGCTTCCAGGACCATCTCGGTCGATGCTGGATCTGGTCATCCAATCGTCTGTCGGAGTCTCGGGTATCTCGCGCCGTTCCCGACGTTACCCACTCCATCTGAACTGGGCTACTAGCGAAGTTTTCACTATGGGCCTCTCCTTGACGTGTGATTTCCCCCCTATCTTCGGCTGGAAAATCTGACCTACCCCGTACATTTCCATAAGCCCTCCTATACAGTGCTTGGGATCTCTGGTCTTCGTCTGGATCTGTAACCTTTTACTCAATGGCTGCCATCACCATAAGGTGAGAATATTTGACCTCGGATCTCTCCTCATATTTCTAAAGGAGATGCCCACGGAGACCTTTCAGTTCTCCCCCGATCCGGATTTCGTAGGTGGTCTTGGACGCAACTTTACCACAGGGTAAGGTCTTTGCCATCCTACTGTGAGTATATTGGTCTCTGCTGGACCCCATACTACTACTTCGTCTCCTACCTTAAGAGCTCCTTTATTCTTCGTCCGATTTTTTGGTGGTGCTTTCTGGCACTCTGGGCAAGACTTAACCCACCGGCGTACATCACCGGTCATTCCTGGCCAGCAATAATGGCCGGAAATCTGCTGCAACGTCTCTCTGACACCCATATGTCGATTCCCGGATATCTGACTTCTGGATATGGTGTGCCCGCTCTGAAGAATGTGAGGACGGTGGGCTTCTGGGACCACCAACTGCTCATGCAGTTTTCTCCCCTTCCGGCTCTCCGATAGAGCAGTCGATTCCTCAGAAAGTACTGCCCCCGTTTTGGTGGCTCAGCACTTCTTTGCCGCTTCCTGTAGCAAGGACGCAATGTTGGGTCCTTCCTCTGGGCAGTATGCAATTCCCCTGACGCAGGGTTGGTGCATAGTGTGTCTGCCTCTTTTTCCTTCCCTTGGGATCCAGTGGCGGATGTTCCCATATGGGCGGGTTGTTTGGGCACCCCCAAGAACACGTATTCCGTACCAAGGATCACGGGAAATAGATAATCAGATAATACAGCTGCTGGAATACTGCCCGTGACGTACCTGGACTTAATCTCCACCTTGGCGATTGGCAGCGTCATGGCAACAGCACTCCTCATGGCCGGCTGTATCTCAATGGTCTCCCCCGTGAATTGGTCTGGGCGTACCAGGCTGGCATCAATCACGGCTTCCCCGTCCAATCCAGTGTCATAGAGACAAGTAACCTGCTGGCCGTTGACTTCGATCAGTTCAACCACAGGTGGCCTCTCTTGATCCAGAGTTCCTTTGACGACCTCGAATTTTGCGGTGGCAACTTCCCTTGGAGCCACACGGCAGGCCGTGAAGTGATAGCTTTTCGTTTTCGATTTGCAGTCTTTCGTGTTGTGAGAGGGCGACTTGCAGATCGAACACCACTTCTCAGACCACTGTCGTTTCGGTTGAGAGTTGAGTGGGCTCTGTCTCCCATCCTTTGTCTTCTCTGGACTCTTCTCTGAAGTGATTGCATAAGGTTCCACTTTCTCTGTTTCTGAGCCTTTGAATTTCTTTCGGTCATGTTTCTCCTGACCTTTGGTGGTTGGTGTACAGGTTTCTTCCGCTTCCCCATGGACTTCAACGAATCTTTTCGCCAGCTTATTCATCACATCATGCCTTTCCGCCCCTTGTTCTCCCAAGAATGTCTTCAGAGGTTCTGACATTTGCTGTTGCATCTGGTCGACTATAATGAGCTCTTCCATACTCTCATAGTCATGCTTGAACTCTGCCAAATCCATCCATTTTTGGAGGTAAGATTTCAGACGCATACTGTAGGCGGCGAATAGCTCTCCTGGCTCTCGTTTCGCTGATCAAAACTTCTTCCGATACGTGTTCGAGGTGATCTCATAATGTTTTAGCAAAGTGGCTTTCAATTCGTCATAATTGTTCTCGTGTCCTGGTGGTAGGCGGGAATAAACCTCGTAACCTGTCCCGCATAATCCCTGGGACAACTTAAGACACCATTTGTCACGCAGACCCATAGCAACAGACTTGGCCTCGAAGCGTTGTAAGTACTGGTCGATCTTCTCTTTGTCTTCTTCATAGACAGCCAAAGGAAACTTCATAGCATGGTAACTATGTCCACCTACTGGGGTTGAGCCAGGGAGAGAGGAACCTCCCACTGCTCCCTCAGTTTCCCCACTAGATTGCCTCTTAAGCTCGAGTTCCCGCATTCGGTACTCGTGCTCCCTTTTCTGAGCTTCTTGTTGAGCTTCCAATCTCTTAGCAGCCTGCTCTGCCTCAAGATTCTTAGCAGCTTGCTCAGCTTCCAGTTTCTTAGCAGCTTGCTAAGCTTCCAGTTTCTTAGCAGCTTGTTCAACTTCAAGTCTCCTAGCAGCCTGCTCAGCTTCAAGTTTCCTAACTTTTTAGTGGCTTCACCCCACATGGTACAGCAATCCACCATTGTGAGTATGTACATGTTCCTCTTCCTAGTCCTAGGAAGTGGACGCACGATATCGATGGCTACCCTCTCGAAAGGAGAGTTCATGATGGGCATTTCACCCAAGATCACCGGTGCTGTCCAGTGTTTCGGTGCCACCCTCTGCTTGACGAAAATCTCTCTCCACCTCCTGTATGTAGTCTGTTAGTGCAGAACCCGACAAGCTCATTCCTTCCCCCCTTGCCCTTAGTTCTGCCAAATCTAATTTAGGAGTGGCCATATTTCAGAGAAGGTGAGTTAGCTGGTTGAGTCTAAAATAAACACGCAATATATAGATAATCAATACCTAAAATTAATCTATATATATGACACCACACAGTACAACACAAAACAATCTCTCAACGACAAGAGTAGACTAGGACCAAGACCTATGTAGACTTGTAAAGTGTGAACAGGTAAGTTATGTGTCTTAACACCTATCCACATTCACCATAACTGGATCTTTACCTGTCCGGCCATACCTTTATCACGGTAATGTCACCCACAATAATGTAATATCACCAACATTAGGGTAATGTCACCTTCCCGTGTTACGTGCCCATATAAATGTCGCTATCTTTAATGTGATATCACCATCTCCCGGACGAGCCCCCATAAATGTCGCCTGTTGTCCCTGTGGTGGGGGGGGGGGAGTGGAGTCAACAGGCACACTGTTTAAAATCCCTTTCCTTAGCTTGGGCTTCTGTCGGACCTTTGTCTACACACCCCCTGTCAGTCTCAGGTACACTATCTCTCTCTCTCTCTCTCTCTCTCTCTCTCTCTCTCTCTCTCTCTCTCTCTCTCTTCTTCATCTTCTTCTTCTTCTTCTTCTTCTTACCACTAAACAATACCCTTCTTCATATTCCTCCACAACATACCCACACAAGACTGTATTTTAACAAATGATAAAATAAAACATTTAATACAGAAAAGTGTCACGTGTGTGTGGAAATATGTAGTATTTTCTATGGTGTATGCGAGAGGAGATCAGTGAGCCCAGGATCGTTCATCATCGTGTTCGGTCATACCACATCACACCATAGTAAGTTCCGAACAGATCTCACCGAATGAAGCGTCTCTCCGGACAATAGTTGACTTCTTGGAGTTAATCCTATATAGTCTGGGTGACTGGTCTCCACTACTGAATATTGTATACTAAAGTCCATAAGTTCAGAACCCCCGATGTATCTAATGTGTCTATAACGATCCCGGAACCTAGGAATCTCGGCACTTCTCTCACACGACTCCACAAGAAACAAACTGATGATGTCTGTTCGAATAAGTTCCGCCGGTCTGTTTGTACACGTTTACTGAATAGGTTTCATCACCATTATGCCTTCTCTATATAATAATGTTATTGTTCTGAGAAATAATCACCATTATACCTTCTCCACCTAATAACGTCATAGTTCTGAGACGTCATCACTGTTAATATGAATCAGCCTTTTCAAGACCTCAGTCACTGACAACTAGCTTTTTTATGTTAAACTCTCAGGACTTTGATGAGGCCATGATTGGTGGAACGGTATCCCGTTACCGACACCATTTAACAGAACTTCACTCAGTGTGGCTGCTATTTTGCTCCTCTCCCAGCTGTCCTTAATTTCTCCGGTACAGTAAAATTGCACTCAGTGTGACTGGCATTGTCCACACCTCTGAGTAATACTTCCTTTCTTCTACACCGTGGAACCTGTTGAAAAGAGAACACTCTGTGAGAGAAAAACCCTATTCGAACCCATTATATGTGAGTGTAGGCCAAAGGCCCCACTCAGATATTTATCCTGGCTAACCTAGAAATACACTCTGGCATAAAGCAGAGTAGTTCGTCACATTTGGGTGGTAAGAAAAAGGAAAGACCAAAAGGAAAAGCACAGCTCCCCAGTAGACCTCCCTACCAGAATATCCTACCATTAACATTTCCTTTATCTCCCCAGCTATCCCAAATCTCACTGAATGTCATCCCATTACATTGGTCTTACCCTGCCAAGTGAAATGATAAATCACTCTACCTCGTTTACGTTATGCATCAGCCAGCTGCGGCCGACACTCCCAGGCGAGGTTCCCACTATGCAACAACACTACGCTCAAGTCCTAAACTCTATCAATGAATAAACTACCTTATGCTAGTCATTCCTGTTCGGAGTCGGAATTCACAATTCACCACATGAACAAATGTCCGTAGTTTTCAAACCACATGAGACACGGTAAATCATCTTCTCCATTAGAACTAGGAACAAACAAACACTCCGTTTATCTGGAGTTCATCCAACACACTGATCGCAAGTTTAGTTATTTTTCAAACGGTCGAAAATGTTGCCCGAGTGACGTCATTGGCCTGGCGGTAACCAAGTCAAGGCGGCGCCTTTTCTTTTATCTTGAGATCCGGCAAAACAACATGCCGACAAGCTGAGCCTGTGATCCTGGGGAAATCTCAAAAGATCCCAGTTGTGTTTATCTGATGAAATCCCTTCAACAAAGCATTTGGGCGGCCTAGAGACAATTGTCTCTGTCAATCTATCATCTGATCGTTAACTCAAGTGGTCCCGTGACAGATCCCACAAAATATAATTAACTTAAACAGGGCAACATCTGCTGATATGAAGTATAGAGTTCTTCATAAGGGGAAAACTGCAGATGCATTTGAAATAAACCCAGGAGTACTAGTCATTTTTTCATCATTATTATTTTTGCTAACTGTAGAGTGGATTTTGAGCAGCAACTACCACTAGAAATGGAACTAGAACACTTCCGGTTTCAAGATGGCGACGAACGGTCGGGTTGTTTTGTGATCGTTAACTTTTTCGCGTATGAGATGGACTTATTCATCTCTTGCGTGTAATCTGTGTGCCAGGATGTAAAACCAGAAGTTTCTATTCAAGATCTGCGCGGATGCTACGGAGTTCGTGCATCGAGCGAAGCAATCCTTGAGTGAATTTTTAGCAGCGTGTGTGGTTCTGTGTATTCGGTTTTTCAACATGGCGGAACAACGTGTGTTCTCCGAGCGGTCAGCAGTCAACATAACGAGGCGGCGTGGATGCCGCGCAGTCATAAAGAAGCAAGGTAAGCGTGGTGGTTTAAGGCGTTTTAGACTCAAGTGTCACCGTCTAGGACTGAGGAATATCCGTCTTCTGTATTGGAACTGCGCCAGCGTAAAACAACGGGGCTCTATTTTAGAAACCCTGGTTTACAGGAACCATATT